>JAVQKC010201347.1:0-16257 GCA_036025475.1 Philypnodon macrostomus | reverse complement strand
ATGTGGGTTAAGTGTCTTGCCCAGGGACACAACGACAGTATGCGCTCGGACGGGGGCTCGAACCACCAACCCTCTGGTTGAAGGGCGAGCGCCTACCCACTGCGCCACTGCCGCCCTAGTTATTGCAAATCATATCATATTTTTTTTCCAATATACAGTTATACAGCCCAAATTAGTGTTATTAAGCAGATCTTACAGTTTAATCACTTGTATGCATATCAACTAAATACATAAAATAATAAAATAATTAATTAATCTCATCTCAAAGGTCTTCCAGGTACCAAGAAGGTTCTGGTCTCTATCTTACACACACATCCAACTGTGGGTTACAAGTATAAAAAGATTCATGGCTGCACAACAAGGCTTTCTTCTCTGCAGCAGTTTTAAATCACCACATTCATAAAGCCTGTACGTTATTCTCACATTATTCATTCATATCTCTGGCATTCACTATCAGATACTGTTGTAGGAGGGGAAAAAAGGATAACTTACAGTGCACATAGGCTGGCCCATAGAGCAGTATAGTAAAGTCTTTGGCTAGGGTTCAATGTTGACAAATCAGCACCAGAAGCCAAGCATGTGACATATTTACAACAAAACTCGGAGGAGCAGACAAGCATTGGAGCCAGTGTAACTTGTGCATTTTAACCGAATCTGGTGATTTTCTGTTTTAGTGCGGGCAAGAATGGTAGAATGATCTGCATCTGCAACACATCTCATTTCCTTGTGTATATTCATAGTAAAATCAAGTCTTATGCGGCCAAGCCGTTCTGGATTCTGGTGCAGTGAGGCCCACATTAATACAATTACTGGTTGGTAGTAACTAGTTTGATTTATAACACTTAACAGTTGAGTAAATTATACTTCTACTTTGAGTTTCTTGTGCCTTATTTTACGAAGATAATATAGAAATAATCAGAAAATGCATTAATTAGTTGCTTAATACTTACTTAATAGTTTTGTTCTTGTGTGATTATTTGAAAGCTTAGTACTTCTGCTTTAGTAATGTTATTTTGAAGCATCTCCTACTTGACTATAGGATACACATTTTTGCTTCTCTGCCCACTCTGAGCAATTAAATGAATATCATGAAATGTTGTGATAGCTATTGGTCCAATTAAGTTTCCTTTGTAAAGTTTTCTCGTCTCGTGAATAAACAGCATGCATCTTTTTTATACTTTGTTTGGTACAGGTAAATTATTGTATCCTTGACGACAAGCTACTGCCCATTTTCCCAAACATTTTTTACCCCTATTAGAATGTGTTCAACATGACTGTAAGATGTTAAGTGCAGAAAACTTTACCAAAAAACTAAATGAGAAATAGTGAGTTTTTGAAGCACACTGTGTTAAACCAATCCACATGATAAGACCAGAAGAAAAAGCCACAGACAGCGCAGAGTTTAAGACTAGAGTTTAGGTTTTCTTTGGATGGCTGCATAATATTTCCTAATAGGGTTGAAAGCAGGCTTGAGGCAGGTCTGTGGAGATCCTCCCTCTCTCTCCCGGATTATCATTTTTAAGCAGTTTCCTTGGGAGCATCCAAAATGAGAATTATAAAGCCAGGGTTTTGACAAAAGGACCTTAGCAATTTAGTTATTTCGCAAATTTACTTCCCTTTCACACTACATGTACCGCTCGGTCTCGGTAAAACAGGCTCTTCCTCATTTATCTCATCACTTGTGTGGAAAAGCATTGTGGGTTTGTGGATTGTGGCTTTTTTTTCTCCTTTTGTTTTACTGGAGTGTTCTTGATGTGAAAAACGTACGGTAGATGGAAAGCAGGGTTCCGTAAAATAGCATGGATTATGCACTATTTATAAGTAATAAATATACAAAACCAAAAATCAACAAAAATTGAACCTCAATATTTTTGTTAGTGATTGTGTTTGATCACAATGTATAATTTTTTGGCACCCTGTGGACCCAGGCCCAGCGGTGATTGAACAATATCACAACTTTGCTATAGTGTCTGGGTGAGTTTTCTCCAGGTACTCTGGTTTTTCCCAGTGACTTAAAACAAGCACAATAGACTGGCTTGTACAGCATTGAGGGATGGGTCAAATGCAGAGGGCCAATTTCCATCTGGGAATAAAGTATACCTTAACCGTAAAACACACCAAACTGCCTCCATCCCAATTAAAAGCTTTAGGCCTATAGATTGTTGTGGCATGATTTGAACATGTATTGGCCTCATTCTTTTCTAAAACCAAGACTTTTGTATTCAAGGGTGACTTTGGCGTAGAAGTGGGTTTTTGGAACAGTCTGCAAAAGAATTAGATTCAGTAGCAAGTGTAATGATCCAGGTCACGCTTCAAAGAACGTATCATAGAAAAGTACAATCTCTCTCCATCTGTGACACTGTGCCGGAATACATGCAAAGACAAGGCTTCGGAGAAACATCTGGGAAATCCTTGAACTTCCTTAGGTCTCCTGTCTCCGATTCTCTATTCACTGCAATACGAGCATTTGCATTTTTCAGCAGGATTTGAGCAAAGAGTGTGATTGCTTTCTTTGCTAGTTAAATGTTTAAAAAGAAGACAGGCAATTTGAATTGCGGCTCGCAGCTCATCAATATGAAATTGGACTAGTCGAGGAAAACAAGAATGTAAGCAGGCAGCACTTGCGCTCATAGTTAAATCCAGCACTCCATTTTCTGCCCATTCTCTGTGAACACTAAGACTTTCAGAAATTTTGGTCTGTTGAAGAACATCAACAGACCAACATAAGATTATTAGTAGACCTGGTTTAGACTTGATTTAGACCTGTTTTATGCCTATATTTTAGACCTTTTTTAGTGCTTAAATAGTGTCCTGGTTCACACCTTATGTAATCCTGGTTTAGATTCAGTTTTTTCCTGGTTTAGTCTTTTACTTTGACATTGTATTGATCACAGATCCCCACAGCTCCAGTCACTCACCGTAACCACATTAAAAGCCCAAGAGATTATTTCTTAACTGACAGTGTGTCTGGTAAGTAGCATGAAGCGGCCCATATACTGGCTGCTTCACTGGGCCCGTGAGCTTGTTATCTGTCATTCAAAACTGTTGCAATAGCATTCATAATGCCTCTAAAGCACATCCCGTTGGTTTCTGCCCCCAAATCCTGCTGTGCCTCAGAGATGTGTCTGTGGCTGCAAATTATTAAATTGTATTTCCAATTCTCACAGGCTGCCAGCACAGTTGCAACAAATATAATTTTCCAATATAATTATGACTTACTGCGAAGGATAAAAACATAGAGGTTAAGGGGGATGGCAGCCACACACAAGAGGGCTGAGTCTTCTGATAAGCACTGCCTCTTTTCATTATATTAAACTAGTGTGAGAGACCAACCAAGACCAGTCTGAGACCACAGTGAACTGAGACCAAGTCTAGACCAAGACTAGAGCCAGACTAGAAGGGAAAAACAATCAATGACATTTTTATTTAACAGCCAACAGTCACTATCAAACAGAGATTAAATATTCTTCCTGGTTTATATAACAGGTTATAAACGTACTTATTTGAACTTCTTGACACTTTTAAGTTATGAATTGAGTTATATTAAATAAAAACTAAAAACAGTTTCAACCAAGTCCTTATTGTTTTAATCACAATACTCACAATAACACTTGAAGGCCAATTCTAGATTCAGAATAATAATAATGATTTGGTTTTATATAGCACTTTTCTGGCCACTGAAAGATGCTTTACTGATTCCATTATTAATTCACTCCAGTGTCACACCCGGTGGTGGTAAGCTACTTGTAGCCACAGCTGCCATTCTGCCGATCACCACCAAACAACCAAAAATCACACAACCACATTCATTCATAGGCAATGTGGGTTAAATGTCTAACCCACACAACGACAGTATATGCTCGGGCGGGGCTTCGAACCCACTGCTGCCCCAATTATAATTAGGCAATGGTCATACTCACCCTACTGATGCCATTAGGCAGCTTTTGACTTTCCATTTTCAAAGTTAGCTCTTGTCTTGTGTTGTGTTGTGAACACAAAACAGATTTGTGGTTGTAACTTTTCACACAAACCAAGTTCAATGGGAAGAAATCATTTGTATGGAGGAGACCGTCAGAGTTCAAAAGACTTTCTGTCACCCCACATCTTTTGCTGATAAAACGCACGAGGCAGCAGGGCGAGAGGGAGCCATTTGCTGCTTTGACAGATCCCATCATGGATGACTTTAGCATACCTGAGCGCTGCTATTTCCCTGCCTTCTTAGTGCCCTCTGCCAGTGTGCGGGGTCATGCATCAAGCTTTATGGGCCTTCAGGATGCTGGAGAGGCCAATCTGTGCCAATGGCTGTTCAAGTTTGACATAACTTGACCAAGGCTCTTTCAACAAGCTGCAAGTCCGTTTCAAATTGTGGTATTAGGGCCACTGTCTTGATTGTCAGCAGCTTTTGCTTGGTACTGGTTTATCCATAGTTTAATACTGATTTAGTTCTGGTATTAGTTCATGTTTAGTCACAGTTTCAAACTGATTTAGATCTTGTTTAGTCCTGGTTTAGTTTTTGCTTAGAGCTCTTGTAAACATGGTTTTCCATAGTCCTTATTTAGACCTGGTTTAGACCCAGTCTTTATGGTTTAGACCTTGCAGACCCGGTTTACACCTTCTTCAGTCTGTTTTACATCTTCGTACAATCAGTATTGTATTATACTGCACAATTGTTATAGCCCCTTTAGGTTTATACTGGGATTAGTCCAGGTGAAGGCTTATTTTGGCCCAGTAAAGTGGTACTAGAAAAGCCACTGCCCGAGTCTCACTCACATTACTGTAGGCTGTGCATTTGTATTGTTCACAAAGATACTTCCCCAAGATACAATGTCCACCGACTCCCCGAATAACAAAGTGAGCTGTTGCTTTAACTTGTTCCACAAAACAAATATATTTTCTCCGGAACTTGCTCCGTGACCTGGCTTGACTTGCACTCTGACTTTTCAATACTTCTCTCTGGAAAAATTGCCTCAGATCCTAGGAAAGAATAATTATAGTTTTTTTCTTCACCCCCTGAAAACCAGCTTTGTGAATAGCTGTTAGCCACTGTGAATTTCATTCTTCTAATACAAATGGATCCACAACAGACAATCAGTGCAAACATAATGCATTATTTCAACATATTTTGACTTGCTGATTTTTAATAGAGTGGTTGGAGCTACAGCAGAAAGATGTGTTATTGTATTGTTTCATTATTGCACAAAGCTGATGGGTTAATATCTTTTATGTTGTTCTCGTTCCATTACTACAAGCCCCCCCAAGCACAGGCAAACACAATAGAGGCAGACCCATAGCTGGAACAAAAGCTCCAAAATTATTTAAAAAAAAATGATAACCCAATTATTCATCTCACAGCCACAATTGAATGTTATGTGTTATGCAGATTTATGGGCGAGAAATTGCGTGCTACCTCCTAATGCCTCAGGTAAAAATAAAATTATGTGTGATGATGTTATTACAGTGACCTTTTGCATCAGAAAATTATGTATGTTCAAATCAAACTCTTCATAGGTTAATATTAATCTTGTTACATAAAACAATTAGTGTTATTTTATCAATGTTTTATTCATGTATTTATTTATTTTAGGTTATGTTTGACTACAGGAGGGGTCTAGTTTTTCACCAGCTGAATTTTGGTGATTTTAATCCTCATTTTACTTTTTATTTTTTAATATGGGTTACTGTCAGACAAAGATTTCTACAAACTTCACCCGTGTGCTAGTATAGCATTTATATATATATTGATTGATTGATTGATTACAGATTGATTGATTGATTGATTGATTACAGTAAGTACTGCAACTGTATAGCCTTTTTTATTTTTAAATAAGCATCCAAATGAAAGTGCTTTTGATCCTGGTTTCAATATAACGTCAGAGGACAATACAGAATTCATGATCAGATCCTAATGCACAGCTGTAATGTCCCTGCTGGAGCTATCCATTTTCTCGTTTCAACTTGCAGATGTTTTGTGATGGCGTATTTTTCCATAGGGCCTTGTGCATTATGTTGCCTTGACAACAGACAGGGCTAATCAACAGTCCAAGAGGAGGCACAGGTGCTGGGCCATAAGAAAAGGGCAAACTGATGCACGTATAAATGGTGATATCACCTGGACTCGGGGCTGTGATGTCTCTCCACTCTGATCTTCCCTCTGAATAATTTGTTGATGTTGTGAAGTCACATTTTCACACAGCCTGTGCGGCATTGCGTATGTGTGCACGTGTGCTTGTTTGTGTATTTTGCCAGTGGTGTGGCAATCATAGGGAATAACACAGCACCGTGATTGCACATACTGCCCTTGAAAAAAAATTATATTCTCAGTTGAACTCAAAACAGCCCGGAGCCCAACTCACCAAACTCAATATTTTTCCTGCATACAATCTGCTATAGGTAGACATGAAACAAACAGAGAGGGAACAGGAGTATTAGTTTCTGTGGATTAAGAGTATAGTACATTGGATAGCATACTAATACAAATGCTGTTTATTGTGGGGTTTCAAGATGAATGCTTAATTAGAAAATGGTGCATGCACTACACACTGACATACATAGACTCACTGGCCACTTTATTTGTTACATCATCCAATCACAAGGCAGCAACTCAGTGCAAAACGTGTGGAATTCAAACCAAGCATTAAACTAGAAGAAAAAAGGAAGTGATTTTGACCATGATGTGGTTGTTGACCTCAGATGGACATTTCTATTTTTCAAAAAACTGCTAATCTACTGGGATTTTCATACACAATCAGCAAAGGTTTACAGAGACTGGTCCAAATTTTAATTTTTATTTATTTAACCTTTATTTAACCAGGTAAACCAATTGAGAACCAATTCTCATTTTGCAATGGCGACCTCCTGGCCACATTCATTCATAGGCAATGAGGGTTAAGTGTCTTGCCCAGGGACACAACGACAGCTTGTGCTTGACGGGGACTCGAACCACCGACCCTCTGGTTGAAGGGCGAGCGCCTACCCACTGCACCACTGCCGCAAAAAAGATAGCGTATACCGTAAGTGGCAGGAAAATGAATGAAATTGATGAAGAGAATGACCAATTTGAGAACAGCCACTCAAATAACTATAAAATGTGCGGAAAAAAAAACCTTTAGGCTAATGGGCTATATCACACACCAGGCCCACTTTATTAGGTACAGTCTACCTAATAAAGTGGCCGGTGACTGTAAAAGCAAAATTTATATTCAGTGAAAATTTGATTTAGTGCAATCCAGGTTACCCACTATTCCCATCCATGTCTGAGTGTTTTTTTTTTTCTTGAAGCATTTTCAGATCTGACATGCTTTTTCTTCTTGTTAAATGTCACTGACAGGTTTTGACATGAAAACTTAAGTTAGCAGTATTCAACCTGTCATACTGTATTTGTAAACAGCTTACGTTTCCTCCTGCGAGCTTAGGGGAAAGGAGGTGAAGCCTGACAGCAGACAAGGGTTTTTAACAAACATCCCCACATGCATACATAATGCCCCATTTGAAAAGACAGGCTTTACCGCTCCATTTAATACAAAGCAGTTTTCTGTGAGTGCCCAGAGGATACTTTCTGTCCACAGCCTCTGTATAGCAACACTGAATCCCAATGTATGTGGCAAAACTGTGTATTGATCTCAGTTGAGGTTATTCTTTGCAAATGGTCCATGCACAAAGTTTCTTAGAAAATCATAATTTTATTCATTTGAATCATATAAAGGTCATATATAAAAACAAAAAATACACTCACCAGCTATTTTGGTGATCGTTGGGGGTGGCAGTGACTGCGGTGGTAGAGCAGGGCATTCAATAAAAGGTTTAAGGTTGACGGTCCAATCCTCACTCCAACCAGTTCATACTGCTGTTGTGTTCTTGGGCAAGACACTTCACCAACCTTATTTGATTACATGTTCCAGTGTGATTATCAATGTATGTGTTTCAGTGTGCCCTAGGACAGCTGTCGCTAGAGAGGAAGCCAACCACAACCTGTGTGTGACTGTGTTGTGATTGAAAAATGGACACAGCTTGTACAGTAACCCTGAGGCCTGCTGTATGTAGTTTGTGTATTTATCACAGTTGTGGTGATTTACTGTAATGAGAAGAACACTTTTCGGCAAATGTTTCCATGCAGAGTCAAAGTTTCTCAGATTAATCTATTGCATGATGGATTGCCTAAAGTTTTCTCTTGTAGAAGGTGAACCAACTTTAAGCAGTTGGCTACATCAGCGGCTACATGCTGTGTATGTGCCGCTTGTATATTGATTGATGTAGCTTAGCCGCGCTATTGGTGTCCTACACAGCAGCAGTCGACAGGGGCTCGATAGAAATCCAGTGGATCTCAATGGCTCAAGCAGGTTTAACTCATCAGCAGGATCGCAGTCTATCAGGGCCCCAGGGACTTGGACTAGGGATACATCAAGGGCAGGTGTGAGCAGACAGGTGACCCCCACCACCTTTGCCCTCCCACTATCTGACCTTGAAACGAGATGTCTGTCTTCGAGCTCAGACTTAAATCCTCCCCACTAGATCAATTTGATGATGTATGGAGGTTTAGGTGCGGAAGCCGGGGATAAGAGCTCAATATCGAAGTGTAAAGAGACACATGGGAGTTGGGGGAACAGTGAAGTCACCTCGCCTCTTTTTTCACACACACTTTAGATGTGCTTAATTCAGCAAAAAAAGTTGAAAAAAATATATAATCCTGGCTTAGCAATGCAGATGCTGTATTTGTATGTGTGGTTGTGAATAGCATTTACTGCGTATTCCCCATATATTACTGGGCTACAACTTAAGTCACAGTAATTATATTTTCAGAACTGCCAAGACTTCATCATCACTATGGCAACACTTGTCTGAACCTGTTGTCTGTTGAGAGATACAGATTTGACCTCCAAATATAAAATTGACAATGACAGTACTAGACGGCAAAAATGGGAGAAATATTGTCAATGTGTACTATAAATGTTACTACTAATCAAGTGATAGTACCACAGTCATTTAACACCAGCAACTATGGGCCATAGGCAGGGTACTCCCAGACAGTGCTCTGTTATATTGATATGAAAATGATAACACATTTCTGCTGCCAATGCTTCTGCGACCCATATTAGTATGAGAAAATTACATTCAATTACTTGAGTACATTTTTATTTTCCACCTCGCCTGCACTCTTATTCACCACATTATTTCTGCTGATTTTATTCACAAAGCCATTTAATGATATAATGTGTCATATGGTGACAGCCATTGCCCATATGCTAAGCACAAGAGAGAGAGCCCACATATAACGCATAAATAGCCCTATTATCTTACATGTAAAGCATTATCATATTAACCTACATGTCTTTGATTCATATAAATGTATATCACATTTCACCTCTACGTGGCACATGTGGCTGAAACATTAACCAGGTGGTGGTTGGAGATTTCTCACCTTTGGAAGCAGCGAGAGTAAGCAGATGGCAGGCCTTTAGGGTCCAGAGCACATTGTCGACAACGAATTACAGACCAGAGGGAAATGGGACGGCTGATAACCTCCATCCTATGGTTCCATCTGCTGAATCCTAAGCAAGGACACAAGAATCAGACACTTACGCCTTGTAAAACTCATGTAACATCACGCCATCAGGACAATTGTTTTACATACCAATAGTTTTGGACATTTGTGGTCAGTACTGTGTTTATTGTCACAGATGACACCGTAAAGACAAAATTGGGATAAATAACATAGCATTTTTTATATAAAGTATTTTTGTAACATTGCCAAGGACCAACAAAATTTAATCAACTGGTCTTTGTGTGATTTCTGACAGTCCCTGAAAATTTCATCCAAATTGGTGCAGTATTTTTGGAGTAAATTTGCAGATAAACGGGTGAAATCACAACTAGTCTTTTTACTAAATATTAACCAAAATATGTTTAAAATATTGCTTATGGGAGTAAAAACGTGCATTCGTGCTCAGATGTACTTTGAATGTGTAAAGCCTGAATTACATTTTACTACTTTTAATTGGCTGTTTGAATACTATATTTTGTCTTAAGCCCTTGCTGAAGGAAAGCTCATAATAACCGTGTGATGGTGTAGTTCAAAGGAATAAAACCTGGCGTTTCTACCTTGTTCACACAAAGCCATCACTGTCTGTTTCAGGAGACCGATTCAAAGCCCATCTGTATGGCTCTTAGGGTGATCTAGAAAGAAAAGCACGCAAAGGCAATTGTCAGAAACACATGCCAAGCTGCCGTCGCCATCGCTTTGTCCTGTTGAAACAAAGTATATTCACCGCAGTTTACAAAAAGAGCCTCTCCGGCACAATGAACGGCTATCTCAATCCCATTGTGGCAGTGTTCTCTGAATCAAATAGTAAAGAAATAGTGTTGTATCTAATTGCAGTTCACTGGCATTATCCTCCAACTGGGTGCAATCTAGCTCCATTCATAGCTGTGCAAATCAGTGTGCCAGAGAATTACTACCAAACATAATTCAAGCTGTTATAATTACAAAACACACATTGGCATGGGTCTACAAACTCTGGAAAATGAACTCTATGCATGTTTTTTCTGTTTTAGAGCAGTGGTTTTCAAACTGTGGGATGGGTCCCATTGGTGGCACCTGGGTACTTAAGAGTTGACTACATTTCAAATCTTAAAATTTAGTTTCATTTAGAGCATGTTTTGTTAGTCTTTAAGTCCTGCTCTGGAAGGGAGTTGATTTTGTTTTGTAGATCACTGCTTGGTCCTATTAGTTTAGACCTGGTTTAGTTCAGACATAGTTTAGACTTGCTTTAGACCTGATTTAGACATAATTTACAGCTGGTTAAAATTAGATTTTCTTCCTGGATTAATCTTGACTTTGGCTCATTTTTGTCTAATAAACCTAAATGATTCCCTGATGTGATACTGAAAACTGAAAGCCACTTTCTGAGTAAAAAGGTGGACGTTTTTATTCTGATCCCATCTCTCTCAGATGAAAAGCACATGTTATATTAAAGTGCCTGTTTGGATGTGACAGGAAGTCCTCTGCAGCCCCACTTCTATGGAGCACGGTGTACAGTACCAAATCAAAGGCACAAGTTAAACAACAGCTGTTTGTACTTATGTAATGGCTGCAGGATGACTGTTCATATCCCGGCTCATTGAAGCTGTCACATATCATTAATCACTCTGCTGTCTTTGGGGCCACACTGTCAAGTTGGTTTAGGGCATCTGTGGCTATAGACTGGTAGTCACATGGTTTAATCAGGCTTTTTTCACCTGCAAAATCTTCAACCAGACTCTTATTAAAATCATCTGTTGCTTGCATGATTGTAATATAGAAATGTTCCTACACTCACGGGCCACTATGCTGCACAGGCTGCTATGACTGCTTTTGCCTACCTGACTCATGTTTTGATTCTGTAGACCTTGGTGTAACGGAGTGGTTATCTGGGCTAATGGCATTTTTGTCTACAGAACTGCCCCTCACCGTATAAATAAAATTAAAAAAAATTCTGATATTTCTATGCATATTTGCATGACTAAATCCATTGACTTGATTGGATGTAACAGGCTGGTAATTAGGTATACCTAATAAAGTGGCCAGTGAGTGTATACCAGCATCTTACAACAGGGAAATTACCCAGGTCAAGGAAGGGTTAGTGTACCTCTGTTGCCATCAAGAGGCTTAAGCACCAATGAGCCCTTAAGTAACTGCAAGACATTTCGAAGGGAGCCTATATGCCCTCTACTGGTACAGAATCTATCTGGAATACACAGTATCCAAATGGATCTACAACTTATTCATTGTGTACCTCTTGTTTTAAGATTGTACAGAATATCTTAAAATGGTGCGTGGGTGGAGTCTATTCCAGATACTTTAGGCCTGAGACGGAGTACACTGACAAAATAACAGAGCGTACACAAAAAACAAACATAGGCAAACAACCATTCCCATTAATTTCTTATGGACACATTTACTATGTCCTAGACTGCTCCAGAAGCCAATTGGAGTACACACTATTTAGATGAATGCTATTAGCCATCACATATTTCCATTCATTAAATAGGTCTTCAAGTTGAGTTAAGATTACCTTTTATTTCAAATGAATGGCCTCGGCCTTATATGTGTGTGGCTTCATTTAACTAAGTGCTATTTTATTTGCTCCACCATTCCTTATATTTTACCAACAACGAGTGAATAATTAATGCGGTGAACCATTAAAGTGAGATGTACAGTTTAGCCCGGCTCATAATTGCTTTTTCAAAGAGACTAGCCTTGGAGGTAATTAGAGGTCCAAGTAAAAACACTATAAGAATTGAGATAATCAGGCGGCCATTAATACCTTGGGAGCTGTATTCTGTTATCACACTGACCCCTTATAAGAAAAAAAAACACTCTCTTGGGTGATATGTGTGGTGTTTAGATGCAAAGTGTTACCAGATTGATTAGTGCAAAAGGTCATGGTGTAATACTCCTCCCAGCAAATTTGTGGCAAACAAAGTTATCGACTGAATAAAAATGGATGGCATCATCGTTTTCAGCACTTGTTTAGCACACAAGAGTTGACTAAACTAATTAGGCAGTGTTTTTTCTCCCTGTAACAGAAAAGGCTTTCAGTTCCTGACCTTTTGTAAGGAGCATTGACAAACTTGTGACTGAGTGTGGATTTTATTATCTAGAGAAAACTCATCTTTATTGATTAAATAAAGAGAGATGAAGTGTAAAAAGGTGGTTTTAGTCGTGAAATGAATCATCAGTGCACATCAATGGGGGCAGAATCAGTGTTAAAATCTCTCTTTTTAAAAACCTTGCAACTATGTAAAAAAAAGTCAAGATTACTTTGGGGGTCCAAATGAAGGCTTGTTGTCTAGTGCTTATTCTTGTTGGGGTTAAGTGTGGCCCGAGTAGGGGGGTGCAGTGGTCAGTTAATGGGTTTAATTTGGTAAAATTCAAACACTATGGGCAGTTTAGATTTTCCAGTTCCCTCAAACACCTCTTTGGATGGAATTGTAGGCGGCTGGAGTTTATAAAAGCTACTTTGGGCTTTAGGTGGAGGACACCCTGGACAATTGTGATTTAGAGACATACACAGATAAACTATACAAACATACTAACACAAACTATTCTCTCTCATATTCATAAACTATGCCTTATTGATATAGAGGCTAGGACCTCTTTTGGAAGCAGGAGTGCTAACCCGTATAATGTATTTATTATAAAATATAAATAGTATTCATTATCGCCTGTATGGGTCTGTCATGTTATTTCATTATCTGATTATTAGCTTAACTACTTTTCTTTTAATGTAAATCCTTTGTGAATTCAGTGGTCATGGAAACTGCAACTCGTGTTCAATAATAACATCGTCATCGTCCACAGTTTTCATGAACAATGTGCAACATAAAGACATAACCGGGTACAATGGCATCCACTAAACACATGATCCCTTCACTCACAATGAGAAAAGTCACCTGCAACAATGTCTCCATCCATCAACATGTTCATTCACTTTGACTGCTTTAGGAACCATGTGGCTTTATTTACTCTTCCCACTATTTACCCACAGTATTTGAGCTTTGGTAATTGATTGCAATATGCCAAGCACATGTCTTTTCATTTGGAAGCAGCTAGACGGCATCCTATTTTAATTTTGTTATTTTTTCTTCCATTAAAACCTTAGAAAACATCAAAGCCAGAAGATTTAATTAACAATGTGAAGACAGTGTATGTTTGTGTGTGTGTGTGTGTCTGCATTTTGGCAAATTACTCTTTGCTTGAGAATAGGAGACTTATCAGGTCCATACAGACATCGCAGCACACCTCAAAAGAAGAGCTGTTGACACAAGGAAATAGAGGAAAAAAATGCATGTCTCCCCTAGACAGAATTATCCACTTCACAGGTATTTGCCGTTTACAGTTTTCAGGTTTAGGAAAATTAATACCCTTTCTTTTTCTTCTCCTGCCAGTGGTTTACCATTCTTTGTTGTGTCCGCTGTGAAGTTGAGGGAGGAGCGGCATTTTGAATTGTTTATGAACTATTATTGTCATGGCACTTTTTTCAATTGTTGATGGTTGCTTTTAACTAGAAGTTCTGTAATGGTTATTATGGTTTAAGAAGAGTCACTTGTCCATGCAAGGCCTAACTTTGAGACTTTTTCTAGCTTCCACACTAGGAAGGAAATACCCACATTTTATATCATGGTACATTTTGTCAACCTTTTGTGTCTATATACTGTAGATTTCTACAGGACTGATCATTCTTAAACCCTTTTTTGTTTGATTTTTTTCATTTGATTCCAAAAACATGACATAATTAGTTTTACTGAAACTCAAAGGCAAAAGAATATATCCTATTTTCAGAAGTTTCAGAATGATGTATTAAGATATTTCTCCAATTTAGTGTAGATGTGCAATATTACAGATTATATTTATATCGGTGAAACAAGAGTTTCGTCAATATTATGGAATCCTCCACCCGCCTCCGCCTCCACCTCCGCCTGTGCGTTCGCAGATCCTACGTGTGAACGTGATAACTTAAAAACAATTGCCGGACGAGTTTTAACACACAGTAACATATAAAGATGCTGAAATCAATTGATTTGGTATGTCTACAATTAATGACAATTAACTAATTAATGCCCTGAAGCATTTTAATTGAGCCATTAATAACAATTAATTAACAAAAAATTGCATGGATTTTGGCACAGTGATCCGAGCTAGTGTCTATTTAATGTACATATGTAAAATACAGAGGTTAAATAAAGAATGACTGAATAGCGCCGCCCTGTTTTGACCCCTATGGGATTCTGGACATACTTTTGACAGCTTCTAACTTGCACATACTTTGCCCGATTACACTCAAATCTGAAACACCTTATTACCCAGTCCTGAACACATCTGACCAATATGATTACCTCAATAGCTCAATAGACTGAAAGAAGAATGTAATTTTAGAGATTGAGTGGCGGAGCCTCTTCATTGCAATATAAAACCCTTAGAAATCACCCAATGTCTGATTAAGGTGCCCGTTGGTGCCATAGCAGTTGTGGCAGACATATATGGGGTCGTTTTAGCAATATCCACCTTGCTGTCGGGTACAACAGCGTGGGCCTAGTTTGATTATGAAAAACCGCTCAGGTGAGAGTAAAAATACCAGCTGGGCATAATAATCACTTCAAATAATTTTCTTTTTAAAGCAGTCGTTTATCAAATAATGGTGTGTGTGCTGTCAGAGGTTGTTATTTTAGCACCAGATGAGGTATGATGCCTGATTACATTTCCTTAATGAATAATGAATGGGAAACAGCGATGGTCACACACTGGCAAATTAGCAAATGGCTTTCTTTTACCTGTCAAAAAGACTGATGCTTAACCTGCCTTTGTTAAGTATATCTCCAGGGTGATGGCTCCCTCATTGCTACTGTAAATCAAGTTCATGATCATAACATCACACCCACACTATAGGGCTGTTTGATATTACAAAAACAGGTAATATACAAGAACTATGTTGAATATTGCAATTTGATATAACTGCCAATAGTTGAATATATCAGCTTTTATAAAGAGAAGTTAGGGCTAAACCCGGAGTCAAACGAGGTAAGAACTGGGACCCCAGACCCCACACACATAGTAAAGTGACTTCAACAACATGTTTTCAGGGTTTGACAATTGAAGCTATAGGACCCAGTCTATTCTTTATCGCTCCTCAATTTGCATAAGCTCCAAGATATTGTTTAATAAAGTGAAGTTTGTCACAATGGGAATAAAAATGAAAAATATTCATGATGTAAAAATACAGTATGACAGAGACAAGGGGATTCAACATGGGCACCGAAACTATTTTATTCCAATCTTGGAGGTGACACTTTTAGCCAATCCAGTTTCATGTTTTTGTTGCAGTGCTCCTCCTCCCACTTGACATTTCTGGGTCGGAAAGTGTCTGTTACTGCCTACCATTAGCATGTTTCACACGATTCCCCATCTAAATCATCTGCACACCAGAGAAGAAATCTTCCTCTATTATTCCAGTCAAGAACAATAATAGGTCTCTGCAGGTAAAGCAAGTGTAATAGTGGAAATGTCACATCCACTTTCATTATTACATTATTACATTATTAGAATGTTGTTCTTAAATGACTGTACTTTGCCAGCCTAATACCAGCCTTTGAAAGGCAGTGTGATTGATTTTTAAATTTAATTAATCTTATTGTTGTGTTTTTAATTGTATTATGTTCTTTAACTGTCTTTTCTGTAAAGCACCTTGAATTGCCTTGTGTATGAATTGTGCTATACAAATAAAC
>JAVQKC010201339.1:0-16548 GCA_036025475.1 Philypnodon macrostomus | reverse complement strand
GTGTGTGTATGTGTGTGTGTGTGTGTATGTGTGTGTGTATGTGTGTGTGTGTATGTGTGTGTGTGTGTATGTGTGTGTGTGTGTATGTGTGTGTGTGTGTGTGTGTGTGTGTGAGAGTGTGTGTGTGTGAGCCAGGAGTGCCAGGGGAACAGAGGTCAACTACATGACCCAAGAGTGAAAGCGCTGTCACTTGTTATAAAATGAAAATAATCTACAGAAAATATTAACGTTCAACAATTAGCTGAAATTAGGGCAAAAAAAATAGCGGTGTGGCCCCTGGAGTCAGTGCAGTATGGCCCCCCGAGTTAGTGCGGTGTGGCCCCCGGAGCAAGCGTGTCGTGGCCCCCGGAGTCAGAGTGGTGTGGCCCCTGGAGTCAGTGCGGTGTGGCCCCCAGAGCCAGAGCGTCATGGCCCCCGGAATCAGAGTGGCCCGCCGAGTGAGTGCGGTGTGGCCCTGGTGCAGAATAATGATGCTCCTGCTGCAGTGACAGGGTCAGGTCTGAGTTGCTGGAGCAGAGCAGAGCAGTATTTATAGCAGCAGCTCAGCTCTGCTCAGACACATGTCACCTTCAGACAAGTCTCAGGGTAAACACAGTGTTTTAGAGCCCAACCCACTGCACTCACAGCTAACAGAACAACATAAAGAATACACCAACAATACCAAATGTACCCAGGCATGCTGATGGCACGCATCAGCTGGGGATGCAGAGGAGCGGTTTTACAGGATAATTGTATGCTAGCTGTCTGTTATTTATTATCTAAAAATGCTTGTAATGCCGTGCTGTTCAGAAATCTCTTTTTTAGTGAGAACGTGCAGCAGCAGTGACGATGTGCTTCAGATAAGGCCTGGATAAATGAATGTGTTGACATGGCTTTAATTCATCTGATAACAGACACCAGTAGTCTGTCTGAGCCGTGAGCACAGGGTGTTAACCTCAGATTCTCAAAATACACAAACAGCGGGCATGACTGGACACAGGGATTAAAATAACTTTTATGAGCGCCAAGCTCATACTGCAGCCATTGCACACTTACCTTCATCAGCACAACTTATTCAGACAGCTGCTTACATGACAGGGGGACACCAGGCTATAATCATCTGTTAGACATATTTTCATATAGCTTTTTAAAGTGCAGGAATCTCCACAGTAGAAGGAATGTGGCCTTGCTGTGCACAGAGCAGTCATAAAGTTTAGTAAGTGTGTACAAATACATAAACATGTTGTACATGTATTTGTGAGCAGAGTTCAGATATGATCCTTTAACCTTAGCAGATCGCTAATGTGTGAGAAGATCTGTTACTCTATAGCTCCTGGAGGTCAGAAGTCTTTCTCTACTGCCTGTGTGGTGTTAATCAGCTGAAGCTGGCCACAGGACAGACTGGACACCCGATCGCTTTGCTGACAAGTGTCCTAACGCTCTGTCCTGATGGAGGGGCCCTGTTGGCAACAAGAGGTCCCGACTGAGAGAGACATGGGACAGGGGACTTTATAGTCCCCCTCCAAGGTTCAACTGTCCCGGTCCCTGTGACCACAGGACTTGGATAAGCCCACAATCAGGTGCCACATTGTTTTAGAGAGTTAGCTCACATTAGACCATGGCAGCCAAATGCAATAGGATCTTTCTAAATATATACTGTACATATCACAGCCTGTGCTCATGAGTTCAAACTCATTTTTGATTTGGTGTCAGTCTATTAAAATAGTTGTTAGGAGACAGGTCAAAAAGAGAAGCTGTGTCTCTCATGGCTATGTGGGATGCTTTTGTAAGAAGTAGTTGCATTAGGGCTTCTAATTTTATTAGTAAAATAATCTCAGAGAATGACAGAGGGTGGTGTAGAAAGAGACAGACAGAGCGGGGCTGGGCTGGGCTTGCTGTGTCTCGTTTAGGCAAAGTCTAAACTAAACTGTGGCCCGACTGGCAGCGTAAGGGCCTGCTGGCAGCCTCAGATCTAGACAGAGTCTTGTTTTTTCCTCATTACTTTTGGCTTACCTCAAATAATAGATAATCATATCTTTTCACGTGGTCTTCTAAAGTCAATATTGCAGTCATCCATGTTTCTGTGTGTAGTGCACATCCAGAGTAGTGCTGAGCTGCAGAAAGATCCTTGACGGCTGCCAACAATCGCTGAGGTGTTGAGTGTTGAGTGTTGTGTGTGTCGCTCACATACAGTAGTTCAATCTCAGCTGGAGTGCACCGCTCTTAGCCTCTCGCTGCTCACACGCTCTTCAGAATGAATTAACACAGTGTGGCCTCTGATTTCAAACATCATTTAAGTGAGGTTTGTTATCACTTTCTTTATAATGAATTCTTAAAAGGCACTCCTCGGCCGCTGCCTGTAATTACCACTCAGACTGGAGTGGCAGGTAACTGAGTGTGGGCTGTGACCTTGGACAGCCTGTTTATTCACAGTCACTCAGGCGCTCACTATATCACATCACTCACAATTTCGAGAGCCAGCTCTTAAAGTGAAAGTATGCATTTTTTTCATTTGATTTAATCAAAATAAGTGTTCAATAGTAAATTGACGAGTGAACCAAGACTTTAAACTAGACTTTATTATTAGGCTCCCATTGATTGGTTTACATCTGTCAACACTGAGGGGGAACAATGGAACACTACTCACTTTTGTTTGACATTAATCTGACTGTTGTTTCCTTTGTTGGCTTTTTCTCTGGCCAAAAATTTAAGATACCATTACTGCGTGTTCTCATAG
Source organism: Philypnodon macrostomus (assembly GCA_036025475.1). Classification (NCBI taxonomy): domain Eukaryota; kingdom Metazoa; phylum Chordata; class Actinopteri; order Gobiiformes; family Eleotridae; genus Philypnodon; species Philypnodon macrostomus. Next base: position 13,832 of record JAVQKC010201339.1, on the reverse strand, counting down.
CTAACCAAGCCAAGTGGTGCGTGTTGTAGTGCCATAATTACGGTGGCCCCGAGGCGCAAAACAAATTAACAATGAAAAAATACGCCTCAACAGAAGTTAGCCATTAGCCGCTTGGGTGGGGAGCGGAAGTTCCACTTGCTTGGGGCGGAAGTGGAGAGGAGAACAGATGAGGGGGAGAAACTCCATCTGAAAGACTTCTTTAGGAGCTTACGATATTTATTATTTGCCGTCTTTATGTAATTTCCAAAACAATGGCAACAATTCGCTTCATGTTTTAATATATACTCTGCTGTCTAATTTTGGACAATTATGAAGCTAAAATTGTAACCTCTTGCATTTCTATTTATGCATATTTTTCATTTTTTTTATTGGTTTTGCATCTCGGGGCCACCATACATAATACAATTTGTATTAAAGATTTCCAGGAACAACATTTCAACCAAGAGAGACTTAAACAAAATGGAGACAAAATAGTGACACAATAGATTTATTGGAAAGAATTTGGCGCTTAGACCCAGGGAGAGACATTGATGATCGATGCATTGTAGGGAGAATAGTGTAGGTATAGGGCTGATCTCACCCTGGAGCCTAGACACTGGTGGTGGCAGATAAAGGGAAGCTTGGGACAAGGTTCTTCTGAGCTGTGGAGAGAGAGATGACTCTCCTGCTGAGGACGTGATGGGACAGAGGAGTATGAGATGAGATAGAGAGCTGGAGGTGATGGGGTGGAGGAGGGCTGCTGATTCTGAAGAACAGCTGATGAATGGGAGACACTGGCAGCTTATATATAGGCAGCTGAGCAGTGATTGGCTCAGTAGATGAGGAAGTAGATTGTGATAGGCTGAAATTAAGTGAGCTTCATCAGTAAACGTCCACATTCATCTTCATATGCTGGAGAGGTGGGCTTCATTCCCCCCTCTGTTAAAGCTGTTAATGTCAATAACTGTTTAACAATGATCCGGTGTATTTGATCTGCTACGTGCATGAGTCATGCATTATAAAGTGCAGGTGTCATCAGTACCATTTGTACACTGGATTAAGATAAGGCTAAGAATAACAGGGTAGGTCAGCTCTAAAGTGAATTGTACATTAAATTAAAGTGACTGTATCTGTACTGTTGTTGGGGGGAGAGATAGAGTCCATCTGACTGCACTAATCTCTGGCTCCTGCCTCTGAACACAGCCTTTATCCTCAAACGCCCAAACTTTCCTTTAGCCCTAATCTATCAGCGCCCTTCTCACTGTGATTAATACAGTGCCGTAAATAACCGGGCCGACCTGATTAATCGAATCAGGAGAGGTGTGGAGATGTGGCCTAACGGTGAATGTGCAGAGCCAGCACGCGCCTTGGTTCTGCGGCCACTGCCATCTGTCTCCCTCTGGGACCTGCTCCTCCACAGCGCCCCCTACACTCACACATTAATAACCACTCCCTGACACATGCGACACAGATGGTGCAGAAGTATTGCGTTGAATATGCAGAATTAGCAGACCCTTTCAGGAGGTGAGATCTGGAAGCTTAGGTCACAGGACACACTAAAAATGATCCTACAATCCGTAGAGAGTCAACGCAATCAACGTGTTTATGTCCGAAGTATCAACTCATAACCTATAATAGTTAATATGACTGAGATTAGCACATTGCTGGAGGGTGCTAATGGCTCCTTTTGGGCAGAGGTCCTGATGCAGACAGACAGGTCAGACAGGTGCAGACATTTGGCCCAGGCCAGGCTCTCTGCTGCCAAAGATGGGTTATGCAAAGTTCATTCTGGAGCTTAGAGGAGACAGCACTGACCCAATAATCAAGTTCATTGTAAGACCTTGGTTACACTGATTGAAATATAGAACTGCCCAATCATCACCATTCTCTTCTTAATTTGCTGCATGCAGCTATTATGTGGAGATGGAACATTTTGCAGAGCTATCTGTAGTCTTCAGTTCATCCCAATATGAGGCACTACTATACAGTCTGGAAATGTGTTTAAAGGTAGAACAATGTATTTTGCTATAAAGTCACTATAATAATTTGAACAATGTGTTTGACCAATAGTGTGACAGTACTTAGAGTTATGGATCAATTTAAGTGTCAGCAGAGACAGTTGTGAACCAATGGTGCGGCTGCATTGAAAGTTGTAAAGCACAACAGTTTTGCAAAAATAAATGCAAAAATGAATGGGATTTTTCTTTCCAGAATCAGAGGGGGCGGGCACTGTGGCGCTCTGTGTGCAACAGTATTTACAAAAGGGGACCAATGCTGTGGCAGTACTGGTGTCCATGGCAGTGTGTATTATTTTTAAGTCTCATGGCTTGGCATATGCTCAAGGTGGTTTAGTGATACTGGTATTATGTTAGTGCTTAGTTTTCCACCTCTCTGATAATGACACCACATACAGTCCTCATGAAATCATCAGCCATATTCATAATAAAGGAGTGTCTTATAAATGACACATTGGTGAGAAGTGACAAATACCTCTGGCCTGGACGGATGTACTTTGTTCACACTGTCTGATATTTACAGGCATTTACAGACATGCATGTTGTGACGCTCTGTATAATCTTTATGGCTGCACACTTAGACCCAATGATGAGCCCAGATTAATCACAAGCTATACCTTTAACATTTCTTCTAAATATATTACAATAGAAAAATCTTAATGATAAGTATACTTTTAACAAACCTAATGATCAAGTATTGTGGATATATATGTGAAGGTGGGACTGTGGTGTGTGTGACCTAGTGTGCTGTAGATTTAGGTTTAAGTCAAGTATGTGAAAAAGTAAAAATATATATGATTAAAAGAGTTTATAAGCACACAAATATATACAGTAAACCCACTGTGGTGTTTTTATTATTATTACAATGATAAAGTGTCTGAGACCAGTGCTGTGTTCTCTCCAGCAGAGGGAGGGCCCTGTAATGGAGCACTCTGTTAATTGGACATGGAACCAGGGAACAATGAGCTGTGCATGGGGAGATTAGCCTGGGAGAGCTGGGCTGAGGATTGTGAGGAGCTGAAGAGGAGCAGTAATAATGGGCTGTAAGACGAGTGGCTCAGCTGTGCGTTCAGACACTAGACCCTTATTCCCCTCTTCTCACTCAAAATGAGCCGCAGATTCACAGCCTCCAGAGACATAATCCATGTCACAGCCTACAATAATGGCTCGTCTCTCTGTCTCTCTCCTCTACCCCACTTCTATTGCACTACCCCCTACCCCTCCCATTTTTAGGATGAATGGGTTAGCCATTCATCCTAAAAATGGTTTTCATCATTTCTGCCTCCACCCCAGCCCACCCCCATACACCATTACTCCCTTCCCTCCACATTTCTAAATGCATTTCCTAGATTTTCTGTCTATAGCAGCCCCTTATTATCCCGGAGCTAATGTTTTAAATTCAATTGCAACAATCCATATCCAGGCCAATTTGCTGTCTCGCTTTTCCGAGGGCGGCCAGTCCAATGCGGGTTTCAGAGAGTGGGTCTGTGGAGCGCAGATAAAAGCAGCATTCAGCCCACCATCCCAAAACAACACACTGTTTGTTTGGAACAGGTTCATCCAACAATGCGACGTCTCCTCCTCCGCGTTTTGGGAAGCAAATGGGCTAGAGCTGGCTTACGTGCTGTAGACACACACCGGCCTGACCCGCACGGCTCTCTGCAGCTGTAAACTGCAACAAGGCTATTAATGTTTCACAACACGCTGAATTTGTGTCTGGCTGTTTTTTCAAGGGCACAGAGCCAGAGGAAGACGTGGGAGGGGCCGCTGGTGAAGGAGTTGCTTGTAGAAGAGCTGGGTTATGGTGTTCTGGTTTACAAGAAGCCCTTTGCATTCAGTGTGTTTTTTAGTCCTCCACTTCTAAAGCACGCTCAAGAGGACACCTTCACTCCACATCTGCAAGGCTTGTTTCAGTACATAACTAACACAGTGAAATAATTACTGAATACAAAAAAGGAGTTTTATGTCAAAATACTATTGCATTAGGAAGTGTAAATCTAGTTATAGTCAATAAAAGTATAAGGTTCTGAGGAGAATTAGACGTAACTTGTGGGGCCCTGGATAGTTTGGGGCCCCAGGAGACTGCCTACTTTACCTAATAAGTAAGTAAGGTAAGTCTATTAGGGGTTACTGATGGAAGGGTTGCTGATGAAGAACTTTTCTATATATTTCTTTGTCATTATATTACATAGTACACTTTTATGTGGACCCCTTTACCTGTGGAAATTCATCTTTGACCATACCTGTAAAGTGGAAAAAACCTTCTAACCATGTGCCTGGTCCAAAAAAGCTTCTCTGTTTGGACTCTCATTCTCTAGATAAATATATCAGCTCTGTGGATCAGGCCAAAGCCCACACCCCTCTCTCCTGCCCCATCCCCGGGAGATACTATCACAGCACTGATTACACTGCCCTGCCCTTGGGACAGCGGCTGGGCAGGAATCATAAGAAGGAAAACATCAGTCTCAATTTACTCCACACGGCTAAATATGAGGCCCGGGGCGGAGTGGGGCTGAGGTCCAGGCCTCTGTCTGCAGGGCTCACTGTGTTTCCAATAGGCAATTATCTCAATCGGATCACATTTGGATCCAGCCAGTGGCACAGGGTAATTACGGAGGTCAGTGGCTAAGAGAGGCCCCCTGCCCCTCCCATGCGCCTTCCTCTCTCACTTCCTCCTCTTTTTCTCTCTGGGGGCTGTCTGCCGATGAGCCTGAGATACAACCCGCTCATTGATCTAACCGCCGCCACAGCATTGATTTGAAATGGCTGAGGTACGAGAGAGCTCCGCGCCCCGCTGCCCTAATGACTGGATCAAATGCATCACACCTCCTCGACCGGCCGGCCTATTCACAACACATTCCAGCCCAAATACAATCATGCGTCTAATTCCCTTCTGGCGCTCAGGAGTGGCCACTTGTATAGCAGATTCATAGAATGGGATTTGGTTATTATCATGAATGAAAAGCAACAATAACAACTCAAAAGGTGGCACGCGCATTAATCTGTGGGTGTCATTTGTATTCAGGGGTAACTGCTGGCTCTGAGGCAGATGTAATATGCACTTGTAATGAATTGGAGGGCTGTTGAATCCCTTGGGCTGGTGAGGTCTCTGCACCTCTCGCTCTCATGTTTATATAACAGTATAGTCCCAATCATTCTCTCCAGCTGGTTGAAGGTTACCAGGGGCAAGAGGGGTAACAAATGGGCTCAGCGCACCTTCTGAGAGCATCGGCTGAAGTCTGGATAATGGCCTGTCATAATGGACAATATAGGCAGAGCCCTCCTGAGACCTGGAAACCAAAGAACAAGTGGCTGAATTATTCATGGTTTCCATGGCGGCCGCACAGCTGCATCACATTAGGCTCTTCATTAGCTGCGGCGGATTCTACAAAAAGCCCCAAACTAAAATATGACCAATATTTCCCATTGAGGGAAGACATTATCATAGGCTCTCGAGGGCTTTAGTCCTGCTTAACTGTGCCTGAGTGCTGACCTTCCTCACACGTAATAATGTGGTGCGGATTAAAATGTGATTCCATCTTCGACAAGAGCCGCTGGTGCTTATTCTAATGATGGTGCAGAGTGACAGTGTCTGACACCACTGTGCTTCACACTAATAAGACACTTAACACAGGCCCTCGCTGCTCCTGTCTGTGAACATTGAGCTGTGCATGAGGAGCTGGAGGAGGAGCGAGGTGACCAAAAATATTTAGTGTTTAGTCATTTCACAAAACCAGTAATGGCTAAAAGAGTCCAAAAATGAATGAATCCACACTACAAACCACACATACCAGATATAACATTGAATAATATAAGATGTAGAGTGGTCCTCTTCAGTGGAGTGTCCACACTGAGCAACCAGAATCAGTGACCAATGCGGTTGATCATTTATTCATTGCAGCCAGTCTGTCCAAACAGAGGCTTGTGTTGGACACTGGACCTCGAACATTCAGCTGGGCTCATGGCTAACCAATAATTACACTTTAACATGAGAAGCCCACCTTAACCTGTCTACATTTGAGACTAATGCGTTCATGTGCTGTGCAGAAACGCATGCAAATTCACCAAGACATCATATGGAACCAGCCAGCCATGCACAAACACACAGAACGTTTATTGGGTGCAATGAATGACCTTTAGAAACCCATACCGAAACCCATTCAAATCTTAGTGGAAGCAGAATGGGTAGCAGTGCTGAAACATGCTGATTGATGTGAATATACATGTAGGTGGTTCTCTAAGGGCCAATCAGTTTACAAATAAAGGATTTTCACCAATAGAAAAGATAGAACAACAATACATAAAGAAACATACATTATCCCACACAATTGGTTGTCACTGGTGTCACTTCCTGTACGCCATGCTCTTTTGATACAGTACATTAATTGGATATTACTGCCTGCTCCTTCACAGCCTTGTCGTGGGAGACCTTGAAGATTTGTCTTTTCTAATCCGTTGCGATTCGGCACCGCACTGGAGCAAAAGCCAATCCTTCCAGAGAAGAAATGCCCTCTGTAATATTCATAATCCCACTGAAGTGTACACTCACTGTAGTCTGAAGTGATGACTCATTCACTCACATGTTAATCCGCTTTAACGCAGCTTAGTGGAGAAACCAAAGGGAACGGGCAAAGTGAAAGCTGCCATAACTGCAATAAAACCAGATTCGGATGCAGTCACAAGGGCACAGTGCATTGTCCTGTAGGCTAATGCGCTTTAACTACTCCGTCAGTGTGAAGATACTGGGCTCAGTACGTGTCACTGTTCTTTGTGTGTGGCCCAAATGTTGATGTTTTCACACTCCCACACTGCACCAACTACTCTACAGGCAAGGATTACTCATCAAAATAATATCATATCAGTTCTTTATTTTGACAGTTTCTTTTTCAAATGCCATTGTAGTTATAATCAGACAGTAATTTGAGTCTAGACCCTGACGACATTATTGTAATCTAGTGATAGAAAGTAAACATACAGGCTTTATTGTGAAAGTTCAAACAGAGAGCCAATCACATGCACACAGTCAAAGAAGTATGAAGCAGATGCAATTTGTCTTAACACTGAGCACTAAAATGTACACTGTACAACCCATGCAGTTGGAATATTTTTTTACCTCTTCTCATTAAATTATTGTGACTATAATGTGTATATATTTTCATAACCGTATTGATCAATTCTCTCTGAACAACTAAACAAATTAAAAATATTACAGTGAAAATGAGACGATGTAAAATGTGTATTCAGACCAGACTAAATATTAACAGTTTAATTTCTTAAACCTTGGTTAATTAAACAGAAAACACAAGTTCATGCAGAAGAATGTCCAATATTAATCATATGTAACTAATATGGAATATGGTCGCCCCTGACACGGATCAATGCCTCAGGACGTCGTGGTATACTGTCCACGAGCTTGTTGATGACGTCCCACTCTTCAGATCCTGGCCTACTTCCTGTAAACTCTGAGGAGTAGATGAATAATAATAAGGAAGAAATAAGGTGAATATTGATGAGTTGAAAAAACTTCACTTATTCAAACTTTATTGGCAACAGTGTATGAGTGCTGACTGTGTCACATTCCCCTCTAAATATAAATGTCTAATCCTATACTTTCATTTATTTGGTTGTTTTCTAATCAGACCTTCCACGTGACTTCTCTATTTTACTAGTTTAATATGGACCATTTGATACATTATCCCCCCATTGGCCTGATGCTTTGTGCATATTCATAGCTTTTTAAAATGTCTAGTTGCAGTAGTGTCTGAGGTCTCTGGTGCGCTTCTCTCATGAATGATTCATGCTGTTTAGTGCACAGTTGTTTGGGTGCAGCTGGCTCAGGGAGGTGCAGGCCAAATGGAGGTGCCACATGGCAGCTCCAGATGTTTCTCCGATGTTTATGCAGTGCTCATCAAAAACACAGCACTGCCACAGAGCAGGTCCATCTGTAGACACCAGACAGCCAGAGCCCAGAGGAGATAAGAGCTGTGACTTCCACTACAATCATCTGCTACAAGTACCTACCTCTGAGGTGCAGGCAGCATGTGCTCATTCAAAACCAGTCTACGGATAAAGAGTACAGATTTAGGGCTGATGGGCATAACAGCATCATACATCCCAAGACGTCTGACACCTGTACTGAGATGTGGCTGTCTCTTCTTATTTTGAAGCCAATTTTCACAGTGGTCTCTAGCTCTTTGCAGGACTAAACACAGGACTTTGACAATAGAGGTAAATTACTTCTTGATTCTAGAAGTGTATTGTGAATGTCAATGTGGGCAACTCTTTGTAACTATTTGAGTTGTTAGTCACTTGTCACATGATCACAGATATGATCCTGATCATGTGGATAATTAATAACTACATTATTTAGTCAAAGACAAATGTTTGAGAAGTTTACTTTTTGCACAAACTTCTTCTGTGTTCTGTATGTGTGTGTATGTGTGTGTGTATGTGTGTGTGTGTGTGTGTATGTGTGTGTGTGTGTGTGTGTGTATGTGACCAGCCTCTGTCCCAACAGCCCAACGCTCACTAAAATCATTATTTAGTCCTTTTGTAAGCACTGTCCCAGATCACAAATTAATCTTTCATATGTTTCCAAGATGTAGCCTTCTGTAATCCCATCTGTGAGACACAACAAAGCACAGCAGAGAGCCTCATGCATAATTCATGTGTCTCCTTATGTCTGTCATGTTTCACTCTTGCACACAAAATCCATTGATCCTGGCTTTTTCTCTGACAGCAAGAACAAACAACGACATCACACGGCGGAGTGTATCCTCACACTCTCAGATGTGAGAGAAATGCATGAGTCTATAATATTCATATGTGCAGTGTATAATAATGATAGTGTATGTGCAGACATTAGCAGAGCTCTCACAGTGTGGTGCACATAGTAAACACAGCTCTGCTCTCATCTAATAGCTGTGAGCACAACCTCAGGGAAAATGTTTGAACTTGAATGCAGCGCGGTGCGTTCACTATCATCATTTATCTCCTGCACTATTCTAATGTTATATCCACGTCCTGTCTGACAGCTGCCTCCATAATTCAGTGCAACAGAAGAGAGAAAACAGTTGTGTTAACAAGAAAAGGCTTTGAATCACAAGCATGGACGACATCTCAGTGAAATATTAATGTGGAAATGTGTTTGTGTACAAAGAACAAAGGGCAGAGTGAGGCGCTGGGCTGACAGAGGAGCTGACTGCAGTATAGCATTGTGTACTTCAGTGTACTTTAGTGTACATGAAGCAGTCATTTATTATAGATAATGTACAGGCTGTGAGACAGAGGCCTCTGTTAGCCTATGTGCACTGTCTCACACTGCTCACACAGCCCTCTGCTGTAGGCTCATTGTCTGGACACATGTGATTCACAGAACTAACCGTCCTGTTACCTGCAGTCAAATGAGGTTATACTCTGGTGCTCCCATAATGCACCTGACACGGAGGGGAGTTCTGAGAAGATCACATTGACATATTGATGTTTGATGTCCACCCATGATGCTCGTCTCACCATTAACACAATGTTGTTGATGTTCCTGATTCTTATACTATATTCATAAGCTGAGCTGACTCTAATTTGTGTAGACTCCATACCAACAGCAGTTCCAGGCTACAGTTATCCTCTTCCTCCTCCTTTCCTTCCTCTCTTCCTTCTCCATCTTCCTCTTTTCCTCTCCTCTTCCTCATCTTTCTCCTGTCAGCTCCGAGCACAGCTGAGCTCAGGCTGTGTGTAGTTAATCCTGCCTGTTGTGCTGTGTCGGGGCTGCTGTTTGAACAATGGAGCTGTCTTGTCGTTGCTAATTTAGGAACAAACATTTGCTTGCGCTGCAAACCCTCTCACAGGAAGTGCTATTAATAGGATAATTAAGCAGACGGTAATGAGCGGGATTACTGCTAATTATGACAAGATTTGTTTTGGCATTTGGCTGAGAGGCAGCGGAGTGCTAAAGTGGAGCTGATGAGCAGCACCTGAGTAAACAGGCGGAGGGTAAACACAACAGAGTGAGAGGTGAACTAACACAAATCATCTCTGTGGAACAGCTCCAGCCACACTGTATGACCCTGGGACATGAAAGATTTAGGATCATTTCAACATGACAAACTGCCTTATGTTATGGCTGTAGAGCACTCCAATAGTACATTCAAACAGAGCAATTATGCCAATTTACTGATTAATGACAAACAGCAAATGAGCTAACACAGGAGGCTGTTGTTAATTGAATAGGAATGATAGCTATATCGTACTACTTACATAGATATACAATATACACAATACATTAAAAAAAAAATCTAATGAATTGCACACTTGCAGTGCATGCAATCATCTATAGTATTTTCTTAATGAGTAGAAGTGCAAAATCTGTGTCCAGCTGGTGAGCTTGCTCTACACCTAACAATTAAGAAAAGCAAGGAAGAAATGCATGCAATAAATAACTTTGAGTGGTGGGGACAGAACAGGCATACAGTTTAGGAAGAACGATGTCATTAAATCACTTTGATCCTTAGAGGGTATGTTCTTTGTAAAGGCGGTTGTTGCAGTAGTTGTGATGCTGTTGTTTTATAAAATAAAGAAAAGCCTTAATTCAGAAAATTGAATCAGAAGCTGACAACATGCAGGCCTGAGGTACAGAGGATCTTAATGTGATTGTAGCAGCTCAGACAGAGAGGCTCCTCTCACAGACACAGATAAGGTCTCCAGGCTTTAGGATTATCTTCACTCCACCGTCTACAGAACTGCACTGCACCATGGACAGCTCCATGACTCAGTGACCAGGACCTCTAGTAAAACTGTTAATTAGGACATGGATAAAAGTGGCACAGGAACACGTTCTTCAATGAGCGGCAGAAACTGGGATTACAATTTCTTTTACTCCAGCCGACATGTGTTCTGTGAGATTAAGGCCTAATCTTAGCAGGTTTAACACAAGCGTTTGTAGCCCTCGGCAGCAGCAGCAGAAGTGGAGCATGTTCTACTTTAAATCCTGTTTATTCAATTATACACAACTCAACAGATCAGTGCTTTAAAGATATTCTCACGTCAAGGAACTCCTCTCAGTACAGTGTGCCCACATACATTTTACTTAGTTATTTCAGACATTCTTACAGACGGTATGTTTTTTGTAATGTGCATATCGCCCTTCTGTTTTGGTATTCTGAAACACAGACACAATGAGAGAAATGCAGATTTTCCATCATAAGTTTGGTCCAAATCCTACTATATTCTTGAACATAAGGCCTTACTGGAAATCCCTAACCTCAATTTATGTAATCCACAGCCTGGCATGAACCTCCGCCTGAGCCGAGGCTTTCAGGAGGCATTTGGAAGAGAAAGTCTGCGATCAGATTTGGACAGATTAGAATTAAGAGCTGGAAGTCTGGGAGGGTGGATACGAGGATTTGCGGCGCTCCACGACACGGCCCTGTCACTGATAAGTTCTACTGAGCCGCGGGGTAAGAGGATTGGCCAGACTAATCCGAATCAAAAGACATACCATGTGAATTACATCCCAAACAGGTTCGCTTACAGAGATTAGGAGCTGCATGTAAATCCTGTCACACTGGGCTTGGTGAGGATGAACACAAACCATTGCAGGTTGCCATCAAGCACTCCTTTGGTTAGTTCTCTTTTCTTTAGAAGATTACAAGAGCATTGATGGAACAGGCTCACTAATTATTCCTTGCACATGGTAAGACAGTGCCTTAGTGAAACTGCAAAAATTCTTGTGAAGTGACACCCGCTGACACCCACGTAGCACCCATCCCCCCGCCTTCTCCCACCCACCCACACAGAGCGGGCTGCAGTTCAATGGAGCGTTCATTCCTCTTCCTGTTTGACATGGTGATTCTATCGAGGCATCTGGCACGCCGTTGTACAACACGGCTTCAGTTGAGTCGTCAAAGAATGTTGCTCTCTGTCATCGCCAGAGAAAAAATAGCTTACATTTTTTTTCTTCTCCCGCAGAAGTACAGAACAAACAAAGCTTGTATCCCTGGCCCAGAAATGCTTCAAAGAGCACGTGTCTGCTGGGAGCCGGGAATGTGGAGCATGGAGGGCTGCTGAGCTGTGTGTTTCAGCCACACAGGCTGAGCAGGTCTGTGGACTACAGTCAGCTCAATAACACTCTATACTGTTTACATGCTGGTGGAGGAGATGGAGTTAATGCTTTGGTTCCAGTTTTTAATACCATGTAATAGTCTGATCGTCGGAAATGCAGTCATCAGAAATTCTCTTAAAGCTGCACTACCTGTTTATTTTACTTTGTATTTGAGCAAAAATAATTATTAAGTCATCTAAGAAAAAAATTGACTTTGAGACCCTTTGTCACCAATTGCACACGTCCACAGAACAAGAATGCTCTGATTGGTCGATACATCCATTATCTATCTAGAAAAAAATTTAAGGGAGCTGATGTTTTATTTAAATATTTACTGCTATTGTTTTGTTCAAATAATTAAAAGTAAACTCTAGTCCACACTGCTGCTTATTATTCTTGTTACTTCCTGATTTGTGTACATAATATGCAACGCATGTGTGAGACCATGATAGAGGGAAAGAGAGCAGGAGGAGGGAAGGGGAGCCATTTTTTCCTGCTACGTTGGCCCTGCCTACTTTGGGCTGATACTGTTACTCAAAAGTGAAGTCTGGTCCCTTGCTCATAGCAAATCATTTCTCTGCAATTTTGTGGATGGCCCAATCACGAGCCACAGTGGCGTGTGTTTTGTTGTTGTCGTGTACAAACTTTGCTAACGTGACTTCCTTGTTAACGACGAGCTGTGTGTGGACTTTTTAGCATCATGTCTAGTGTTTGTGATTGCTTTACAATACATCTATAAACCAGAGACACCAGACTAACATCTCTGTATAGAAGAGAAGAGACTGATGCTGCATAAGGCTTAATGCAATTATGGTTGGTGAGAGTTTACAATAGAAAACAAATGTGCTGTTTAGATTGAGAATAACACTTACTGTGCAAAGGGTGAGCATAGTTTTTACCCATCACATACAAAGCTAAGAGCATGCATATGGCTGTGGATAACATTGCACATTTTTTGACAGCTGCTGATAAATGAATGATGAGATAAATAATGATCTTAGACAGATGAATGTGCAGGCCATGGTGTGTATGAGCAGATATATTGAAGTAATTACACAACAGCAGTCTGAGGCACAGTGTAAATAGAAGGCAGTGAGACCAGAGCAGGGGCAGGAGCCATGTGCAGTGCTGCTCTATGGAGCATGCCCAATAGAGGGCCCTCACCGCAGTATAACGCCTCATAAAGCCACAAATGCTATTTCCACCTCTTTCAGTTCAAGGCCAGGGTCCTCCGCTCCTCGCAATGGAACTGAAGCCATTAGCCATCGATTAAAGAGGCAGCCGCAGTCACCACACAGCACAGGGGGAGGGGCCAGTGGGCTGTGCCTAAATCTCTGTTTGTGTATAGAAGAAACTGAGACATATGTTACAAGAATATAATCATGCCATAGCAAATTAAGAAGTAATCAATGAGACCATAAGACTTCCTATTCACTTTTATATTATCAAGAATTTAAAGTGACGATCAGCTGGCAGCAGAAGCTTTAACCCATCTGCATCCTTGAGCAGCACAAATCTTTCATCTATTTTTGAACAAACAGCTGAAGGTTGATGATGAGTAGATGGCATGACTGGGATAAGACCGCCCCCAGAGGAACCTGTGGGTTCACACTGGAATGAGTTCATTCATTATATCGGCGAAAACAGCGTGTCGCCGATATTATGGAATCACGTCGGTGTTCGTCCGCGTCCGCGTCCGCAGATCCTAGCTGTGAACGCGATAACTCAAAAACGAATTGCCG
>JAVQKC010201304.1:0-27971 GCA_036025475.1 Philypnodon macrostomus | reverse complement strand
TGATTCTGTTACTGAGGATGTGATGGGACAGAGGAGCATGAGACGATGAGATGATTCTGCTGCTGAGGATGTGAAGGAACTGGAGGGCACGAGACGGTGAGATGATTCTGTTGCTGAGGATGTGATGGGACAGATGAGCATGAGACGGTGAGATGATTCTGCTGCTGAGGGTGTGATGGGACAGATGAGCATGAGACGGTGAGATGATTCTGTTGCTGAGGATGTGATGGGACAGAGGAGCATGAGACGGTGAGATGATTCTGTTACTGAGGATGTGATGAGACAGAGGAGCATGAGACGGTGAGATGATTCTGTTGCTGAGGACGTGATGGGACAAGAGAACATGAGACGGTGAGATGATTCTGTTACTGAGGACGTGATGGAACAGGAGAGCATGAGACGGTGGGATGATTCTGTTGCTGAGGACGTGATGGAACAGGAGAGCATGAGACAGGGAGATGATTCTGTTACTGAGGATGTGATGGGACAAGAGAACATGAGACGGTGAGATGATGCTGCTGCTGAGGATGTGATGGAACTGGAGGGCATGAGACGGTGAGATGATTCTGTTACTGAGGATGTGATGGGACAGAGGAGCATGAGACGGTGAGATGATTCTGCTGCTGATGACGTGATGGGACAGAAGAGCATGAGACGGTGAGATGATTCTGTTGCTGAGGACATGATTGGGCGTGAGATGGTGGAACAGAGGGCGGTGAGATGATCCTGCTGCAGTGAAGAGGACTTTTTTATTCATGTACTGTAAAAACTCTTTTTCATCATTGTTCATCATGACTGTGCCCTATCACTTTCTTATTTAACATAACACAGATGTGGATGTAGAGCATAATTGAAAATACATCTGGAAACTAATAATGACTTCCAATATCCATTCTTTTATCATTGTTTGTACGCTCGCTAAAAAAATCCAACCTCTTATATAATCCAGTATTGACAGAATGCATTTGTGGAAGTCCCAGTAGTCTTACAATGTTATGAGAAAATGTTATACATACCCAAATTCTGTATCCGTGAATACGTAGTCCAACTCTGGTCTAAATCAATGCAGCGTCTGCCCTTTCTCAATCCCCCACAGGTGTCCTATGATTCAATGGCCTTCTGAAAGCCCTGTATTGGCAAGCCAGATACACTGCGTTCCCACAACCACTAGCAATGACCTTAATCTGTATTCAGCAAAGCATCCTACTGTAGTTTGTTGCAGATAAATGCCAGTTGTCAAAAGAAGTCTGTTTATGGTGTGTGATTCGGAGAGACACAGACACGAGGGAGAAGAAGAAGCAATCTAAGAGAATGTGCCAGGGTTGTATTGAGGGGTTTCAACATTTACTGGATTTCTACCTGATTTTGGCGTCAGAGATTGGCAAAGAAAATAAGGGTTTTGTGCTTGAAATTATGTCTATTTGTTTATGCCATTTTTATCTTAGAAGGCTGAAAGTGTACCAGATGGAGTCTTTTAGATGTGCCTGTATAGATTATCTGATGACTGTGGGAATTGATCTGAGGTTTGTGGGTACCTATAACCAGAATATTTATGTGAGACTCTTAATTTCCACCATTGGTCTAGAGCTCTACAATCGTCTGCACAACTGTTTGTAGAGGTCCCTTTGACCACATAGAAACACTGGGGTGATCGTTCTTTTGATGTTGCCGGTCCCAAAATGTGGAACAATCCACCTCCTGACTTACACTCAATCAACTACTTTGCACTTTTTAAAGTTTTTTAAGTGCGTTAATCATTGCTAAGATTTTGTAAAGTGCTATATAAATCAAGTTTGATTGTTATTATGTAAAATTGTATTAGTCTTGTGCAATGCGTTTTCTCCCTCATGGCTCCAGTGACTCTAGATAATTATTTATGTATTATTTATATGGCCTCAAATAAGAGATGCCATTTATAATAAAATATAAATCCCGCCTTCGACCGCCACCCGATCCACATTGCACCATGGTACCTCCCGCGGGTGGTGGGTGCGTGGGCGGGGACTCGAACCCCTGACACTCCGGTTGAAGGGCGAGTATCCACCCACTGCACCACCGTTGCGGCACCATTTATTTATATATATATAATATATATATTCTTTTTTGTTCATATATATATAAACAAAAATAAATATTACATGATGACAGCAGTGACAGTTAGGGAGCAGCTCTGTTTGAATAAAGACAGTGTTTGGGGGCATTTGGATGTCAAGGCTGAATCAGTGGTAGTGAAAATTCACACTGGTCAAAAAGCTAACATCTATTTTCGAGTGAGTGGTTGGAAGAGTTGTGAGCTGCATAATGCTGATCATATATTCTCTAATGGTCACATTCAGCTAAATAATGTACAAATATTTCCATCCACACTTTTTAGAGGGCCCCAAGTAACTGGTAACACGAACTCTGTTCACAACTCATCAGAGACCGGCATACAGTATTAACCCATATATTTATATTGAGTTTCCTTCCACACGACAGTGACCAGTCATCCCATTAACAAGCCTGCTTGCATGTTACAGCTGGGACATGCACATGTATGCTACAATAAATACCATAGTGTCATAGTTAATATAATCCTCACTCTCCCCTGACTCCAACTGTTTTAAGCCTGTGGCCTGTTGCCACCCACTCAATATGGCTGACTGTCTGACTGATTGGCCCATTTATTCTCCCAATGTCCATTGATTTTGTTCTGACACGGGTTAGCTCTTGTGCTAAAGCCCTACCTTGAACATTCCTCTTCAATAGTGCTCTCCCATGTCACATTTGTGAATGGATGTCGACCATAACGGTAACGTTTCTATGCTACTTATTTTAATAGATGTCTGCTCTAATATGAAACTATGGGACATTCAATTTAAAGACTATATTGAAACAGCTATTGCAGCAGTACTTCCAGTAGTGATGGAAAGTAACTAGATAATCAAGTTATTTATCACTTTAGAACATTTATGATGTCAGTATTTTTGTTAAAGAATTTGAAGATTGTAAGATATTTTTATTTTATAGTGATATAGTTGATATAGTTTTTTTTAGGTAAAATATTCCACACAATGTTCCACTTGGCGTCATCTATCTCTGCAACCTTTTAGATTCAAGGGGCCATTTTTTGTCAGAAAATAGTAAATGTTTATCTGCAAAGAGCTGGAACCTAAAGTTGCAAAGTCTAAGATTGAAATATAACTTATAGTAAACTGGATTCTTAACAGGGACTGAACAGTAGTATAGAAAACAATGGAGATATTATTGATTAGCACTGTTAATTTGATTAAAACGGTTTATGTTTTGAGAGAGACCAGGAGCAGCTAATGAAGACAAAGAGGCCAGTCACATGATTATCAAGTAACTTAACATGCATTTGTTTTATGATTGTTTACTGATAGTGTGTGATAGTGACAGCCCAAGTACAGTACATTTGAGTCTCTGTAAACTTACATATGCCAATGAAAGAACCACCAGCCAACTTAAGTAAAAGCTTTACTATTATTTGAAATGTCATGCTTCAAAGAATCTCTCTCCGTAGTCTTTTTGACCGGTAACTGCGGCACACACGAGAGGGGTTGATTGCAGACCCCTGGTAAAGCCAAACAGTGGCCACTTATTTTCAAGGATGACAAAGATATACACAAACAACTACTCACTTTCACATGCACTAGGGGCAAATCTGGATCAATTCTTCCAACACATCCATGCCTTGGAATAATGGAGAATGGTTGAAGTAATACTGGCTGCAGTAGTGGAAGAAGGACATTCTAGTGAAGTACATTTTATATTCAGTACTTTAACTAAAGTAAACTACATTCACCTGTTACCATGAGTACTCCTTAATCCTGGTCCATGTGAGCCAAGCCTGTCTTCTTACATACTCTCAGATGGTGCATGTTGAGATATTCAAAGCTGGTCACCTGCTTACAAATGACAAACCGCGTTACCATCTGTGCAATGGTTGGTGCTCTGCGTTGTTCCTACATTATGCATATCCAACATTCTGCCCGTGTATGTCCTCCCCGTGTGTCTGACATGTATTGAAAGTAACGTGGATGGTACACACAGACATTAGCATTCTGATAGGCCCCAGAGGGAGCCGTTCTGTGGTCAAAGTAATGGACACCTGGCATCCCTTCATTTTGCATTACCCACACAGGCAGGTGACTTTGCCAACTAAATGCTGCAGAACTTTTTGAATTGATTTTAACAAAGCAAAATAGCAGATACCTCCTGAATAAAGAGATTAGTCACACTTTATTTTACATAGCCCTTAACTACATTGTATCTACCTCATTGCGTACAATGTAATACACTGTGTAACAAACTGTAATAACATGTAACTACATTGTACCTAAACCTAACCTTAACCATTTTGGATGTACGATGTAGTTCCATGTTATTACAGTTTGTCACACAGTGTATTACATTGTACTTAATGAGGTAGATACAATGTAGTTAAGGGCTATGTAAAATAAAGTGTGACCAGGAGTTTAATTAAACTTACATCAATCCGAACCAAAAACACAACAAAGACTCTTTACTTAACAAAACATGGCTAATTGATTCAACTTCATACCCTAATGTCCTTTTTTGTCATTTTAAACTGACTGCATGCTTACACCCACCATATTTGTTAAATCAAGTGTATTCAATATGTATGAAACTGCAAATTAAGGAATTATGATAAATTCAGTTAAATTGAAATGTTAAAGCAATTCAATAGTAAAACAAATACATATATATAAATATATTTTTTTGTCAAAAAGACTGAAAAGCTAATTTTGTCAAACAGAATGTGAAAAGTAAATATTTTTGTCAAAAAGAATGTGAAAAGTAAATATTTTTTTGTTAAACATAATGTGAAAAGTAAATATTTTTTTGTTAAACAGAATGTGAAAAGTAAATATTTTTGTCAAAAAGAATGTGAAAAGTAAATATTTTTTTGTTAAACAGAATGTGAAAAGTAACTGTAAATATTTTTGTTAAAAAAGGGCAGAAATATAAGACATTTTCTTCTCTCTGCTCCTTTTCATTCAAGTTTTGTTCTGTCATATAGACACTTCTGCTTGTTATTTTAATTTTGTTTGACACTTTACCCTTGTTCTACATGGTAATTATTTTATGGATTATTTATGGAAATCTTTGCTTTTTCCCAGAAGCAATATGATTAGTTTTCCTAATGTAAAATAAATGATTACAGTCAACAGGCTGAAATAGTATTTTATCAGAGTTCTTATAGTCAGCTGTCTGCTCTCTCCCTCTGGCTCAGAACACTTGTGCTATATCTGTCATGGCCCTGACAACATTTCCAATGCTTTTTTGACATGGGCTTCCAGTGCCGTTGGCTAATTTGGGAAACCTAGTGAGTAACATGGTACAATTACACAGGACAACACAGAAAATCAAACGCACACCACAGCCAAGCCTCAGAGGGGACCCAGCACACCAGGCTGCACATGAAAGTGTGTGTCCGGGTTTACTGATGCTTCATAAAGATTTTTGTAAGAATTTTCCAAAATCTCACAAATGTTGACTTCACTGTCCTCAATGGCTCCATTTTGCCAGTGTGCCCTGCTCTACAGCTTTGATTTTGTAGAATTATCTTTGGAATAAGCCTTCTGTACAGACTAATTAGCCATTATAAAACATACAGAATAATTAATAGAGTCGCTACACACAGACAATATCAAGAATATTCCTTGTTCAGGGTTTGTACGGTCATGAAAAACCTGGAAAAGTCATGGAACTTTAAAATCAATTTCCAGGCCCTGGAAAAGTCAAGGGATTAGATTTTCATGGCAAAGGTTTTGGAAATGATTTGTAATTTACATCATGTGTTGTTGTCAAAATAGTTAGTAGCTAAATGATGAAAAACAATTGCGGTCCGCTGCATTATTCAGCCAGAGTTTAGTCCGGATGGAAATGGCACATGCTAACTCAGTAGCTCATGCAGCTCAAAAATTACAGTTTAGCACAAAATGCCTGGAAAGTATAGCTTAAACAAAGCAGGGATTGTTAAAATCAGTCTTGGCTGATCTTGGCGGTTAGGCCATCTACACAGTGAGTTATGCAAATTAGGTAAGTGCATATTTAATGAGACACTATATTTGTATTGATATGTGCAGGTCAACAGGTAAATCAGATCTGACTATATTCACTATGGCACTGGTAATATGAGTGGGCAAAACTACCACCGCTTAATCTCCACAGTTACTGATAAGACTGAAATAAGACTGAACTAATAGACCAACTGCAGATCCATTGGAAAAAACAATGAACGGCTGCTATTTTTCTTTTGTAATTTTTTTAAAGGTTACTCTGTAAGTGGATGAAATCAGTCTCACTAATGTATTTATCATTTAGAGTGATTGCACTGCAAGGGTTATTTTTGTTAAATGCTAAACAATTGGTACACTTTAAACTGGCAAGGAAAAGTGGGTTTGATGTCATGGAGAAGTCGTGGGAAAAAAAGTGTAGATGTGCTTGTTGCATGGTGAATGTAAACGTATATATAAAAAATATTATTATCATTAGGAGCATCTGGTGGCTGGAGCCTATTGCAGCAACTACAGACCTCGGGCGTTTTCACACACAAACCCAGGAACTCCCCCCACCCCCCATTCAGCTCCAGGAAGTCCCCAGACCCAAGAACCATTGTCCTATTGCTTTTACACTGGCCACAGGTTGACCACCTAGAACTCGTGTCACAAACGTCACGGTCGACGTTGCTGCGCCACCAAGAGGTTCCTGGGCCAGGTGAAAAGTACCTGCCCAGAAGCAGGAGCTAAAACGGTCGTCATAACTACGACCCCAGCCCCCAGTTCCTCTAATGTGTGAATGTGCATGCGGTGGCTGGTACTTTCAAAGATTATAGGAACTGCAAAATGTTCCCACAGTGCAAAAACGCCTCTTATTAATGGATTCTCTCCTGAGGCTAACAAGCTATTGTCCTAGCTGTACCCCACCTAAGACCCAATGTCAACAGGTACAGGGCCGCTGCTAGATTTTTGTATTAATAATTTAATGTATTCTGGTGTATTTTTTTATTTTTCTTAAATAGCATTTTTATATATAGGTTCTGAATTAACCTAAATGTGGCACCAGTCCCTGAAACTGCAGAAACCCTACAAAACACAAAAAACTACAGAAACTTTAGTCAGGATGTCTTAACTTATTACAGCAACATAAATGAGAAGCTCTTTATGAATAGCGACAGCGTGTAGGATCACATCCATTATTAAAGCGCTAATGGCCCTCGCCGCCCCTTGCGACCGCCGGGGGCATGCAACTGAGAGCATCTCATCTGCTTTTCTGCCAGATATCTTTGTTCTATTGTAAACTGTAAGGGGCGCCGGAGGTCTGGGGCGTGGCTATGCGAATACAATCATATAGAGACAATGTAGTCCCCATTGGCTCATTTTGTTATTACAAAGATCACACCTATAGGACTAAGACCTCGTTATAAGCTATATATAATGGCTTTTCCTCTCATATAGTTGTGTTGAGGCCTTCATGAACAAGTTTTAAGAAATAGAACTGTTTTAAAATTCACACATTTACATCAAAATGGCGCTGGCCATACCAGATAATGTATAGCTTTTAACAACATTTGATCTCAGAGATGTCTGGATGATGTCGACTGAGTTTGGAGCGCTGTCTGATGAAAACCCAAGGAGGAGTTAGGACTGACATGGCAGCTTGGATTCAAAATGTGTGCACCAAATTGTATGTACCGTATTTTCCGCACTATAGGGCACAGTGGATTATAAGGCGCACTGTTGGTTTTTGAGAAAATTAAAGGTTTTTAAGTGCGCCTTATAGTGCGGAAAATACGGTAGTTATGACAAACTAATTGATTATTTCCCAATGGCATTTGTCATCCATGCTTCTATGTTAATATAGGTGGAATTTCCACTTATTTAAGGTGGATGACACTTGATTTAAGCTTTTGTTTATTTACTTATATATTTTTTTTAAGAATTATCATTTATTTGCATTGTAACATACCTATAGGACCATTTCACTGGGATTTAGTAAGAAAATACCACTTAACCTTGTTGGATCTGTTTCATATTTGGTACAACTGAAGTTCATACATTAGATCATGGCTGAAAAACTTTTGAATTGTGGGTTTAAAGCAGTGGGCGTGATCATAAAGAGAGCTGGCTGTTGATGAAGACATTCCACAAGGCATCACTATTCCTGATTTTTACTTAATCACACAGTGTGATATCTCTAGTTAAGTTTTTAAAATTTGAGGTCTACATTTTAACCTGTAAATAATAATTATGGTTAGGGTTAGTTAATTGATTTAATATCTTCTCAAAAACACATTGTGTACCTATTAGGACTTGAGTTTTGCTTTAGCTTGCATTTTAGATTTATTCAAGCTTTTAGGAGTTAGGTGGAACCAATAAATATAACTATCATATATTATCTTTGAGCCTGAAGATATAAAATATTACATCCACATAAGTGAATATACAGAACATCTCAGAACACAGTCAAGACACTATTGCAAAACAAAGTGCAGATGGATCCAGTCTGAACATTGCTTTCACTGTTGCATATTTTCCATGTCTGTTTCAATTTCTGAACATAGATACATAGAAGTGTCATGAAGAGGAAAAAAAACCAAGTCATACTTCCAAGACCAAGAACAGACACACCTGCGCAGACGTCTACAACCACCTCTATCCTACGCTACAGCAAAAGGCTTATAGCCGATAGTTTCCCAATACGTGATAATATAGAGTTATAAACAACTCATAAACAGTGCATTGTTCTTTCTGCATTCACTTTATTTCATTACTACCATCACTCTTTATAATCTGCACTAGTTTGGTGATTATAGCTGTCAATTTTGAAGTTGAAGCATTTCTCCACATGAAACCAAAATAAACGTTTTCCTGACACAGCAGTGAGCACTTCACGAAAAGTCTGATACTCTGCATTTCAAAATGGTGGTGTGAAAGGCTTGCAAACCATAAAAATGATATATATTTTGATCTATAGGTCGCAGTGCCAGACAAACTATGAAAAAAGCGTGACATATATATATATATATATATATATATATATAGAGAGAGAGAGAGAGAGTATACAGTATACAGTAATCTAAGTGTAAATCTTTTTACGATCAGAAAAATGTGAGGCCGGCTCCTATAGGCGTAATGTAGTCTATTTTTTGAATATCCTTGCTCACTAGAAAATACAAAAAAAAAAAAAAAAACTGTTGAAGCCATTGCAACTGATGCCATGAACTCTTTTTCATTGCATTTGGCTAAACTCTCCTTTTGTGAGAAAACCACACTAATCTAAAATAGAACAAATGTGAATGTAAAGGGAAAAAAATGCAGTGTTTAAAAAGGCTTTGGATGAATGTGATTATGGTCCCAATCATTTCTCATTACAGTAATGTGTGAAGATAATGTGGAGTAGACTTTTTGAGATGTCAGCTGCTGGCTCCCACAGCGGTGCAGGGATGTGACACTGCGAAGTCAGCACAGAGGCATATCTGTGAGCTGCTTAGACATAGCCCTGATTGATTCTGGAGGAAGTTCCAATCAACTATAGCTCACTTTCCGTAATACTTACTTAAAACGGATACTGCATGTTGTTTTCTATTTGATTAGTTTCAGGAGCAGGTTTTGTGCCAAGTCAGAGTATTGCTATTTTCTGCTATATACTGACAACAATAGGTGTAGTATGTAATACCTACCTCATTGTATAACATACTAAATGTAGATACCACATGCATCTAGTATTCTGGAATGTAAAGCTTTGGCATTTGGCAAAGAGTGAGGCCAAAACCCAAATCAATCAATCTTCCTATACTAAATCCTGTTTCTATGGCTTCATATGTAAATATTAAACAAGGTGTTTTTATGCACGAGACAGAGCGTTGGGTGGTTCCTCCATGAAGTCCTTAATATTTTTAAAACATTAGCAACGAAATAGTCTCTAGAGCCATTGTGAAAGTTGTCACTTTCCCGTGTCCATGGCTACAGTGCAATCTTTCTACACAGTTCCCGCTTTTTCCCCACTGTCTTAAAACTTTGGCAGCAATGTTTTGATTCTGAATAACGTGCTAGAAACAGCGCTGAACATGGGTTGTTTAAAAACTGGGCTGAAGCTTGAACCAGTTGACTCCATCCAGAACGAAAGCAAAGTGCCGCTGTGAAAAGGTTGCAGTCCCGATATCAGGCTGGTTTTAAAGGAGAGCCTGGACTACATGTAACATGTAACTGTTGGGCTTTGGCTGTTTTTGAGTGAGTGCTCCCTGCTGAAATATGCTGGTTTATATGAAGTGCAAGCGAGCTAGCCTGTTATAGTCTCCTCTTATTCACACACCTAATGTAGTAGTAGTAGTAGTAGTAGTAGTAGTAGTAGTAGTAGTAGTAGTAGTAGTAGTAGTAGTAGTAGTAGTAGTAGTAGTAGTAGTAGTAGTAGTAGTAGTAGTAGTATAGCAGGGGACTAATAGACCCTTTCAAATTTGTAAACAGAAAGTACCAAATTCCAGAATGAAAGAAACTGGAGGCAAGACCGTAATACATTTTCAATGGAGAAATTAGCACTAGCCACAAAATATTACAAATGAAGATGGTTTGACAAATGCTAACCACTCTGCTACATGTAGGTGATGTCATTATATGTTTGTTTAATGTACACATTAGTAACAGTTAGTATTTTAGAGGAGGCAAAATTCCTGATTTTTAGGTCCTTACAGAAATGTTGAAGGCCACAATAGTTTTTTTGTTGTATGCTCAGAATTATTCTATCCCTCATCACAAATCATACTTTTTTGTAACATTAACTCACTTTTGCTCCAGTCGCCTCCATTCTGAAACTTTGAACATTCCATATGACCAACATTTTAAAGGGTCTATATAGAACCTATGGAACAGTGATTACATTTTTGCCGGACTATGTGTGCCTTAAACGAATGTAATGCACTCTATTTATACCTTTAGAACTATGGAAGACCATGGTATAAACTATTTTATTTCTTCCTTAAAGTTAATAAACAAACTAATTCTTAATTATGATTTTTTTCCTGCAACCCAAAACTCAGATGCCAAGTAGGATAACACTAATATCTGCATTTACACTCACCGTTTTACCTTCCGTTGTGGAACATGGCCATTGTCACAAGTGATTATACAACTGTTATTGTTTCCCACTGAGCTGTAATCCTCTAAACAGGACTTCCTCTTCTCACTCCTTCGATTTAACCAATTGACTGCATGATGGGTGGTCACAGTAAACCACCAGTTCTCCACAGGCTTCTGCGATTCAGGGACTAATTGATATTAATATTGCAATGTGGCATCTGTCTGACTACAGGTTGTCCCTTTTATCAATGAAAAGCTGGAATGATTAATATAGAGGTTATGGTATAGGAGAATAGAGGGTAGCTGTAGTTATTATAAGTGTATTGCAATGCTCAAGTGTCTGGCTCTATTTTTCTGTAGATCTCTTGATTACGTGGTTAAATGTGTTCAAACATTGATAAATCCGGTTCTAGTGAGTGTCGACAGCACTTATTGTTTGCATATTTCCAGCTTCTCGGACTCTCTCCCACTGACTGCATCATGTGGGGGTGGTGGTAAGAGCAGCAGTGAGTCACACCAGCACAAGTCTATATTTAAAACATGCTTTGACAAAACATTATTTCCTTCTTTTAGTATCTCCCCCTTGCAGCTGTCAATAGAAATCTGATCAATTCGACCATGTTAGCATGAGATAAGGACAAAGGTCACAGTAAATCACTGTTATGGTTGTGTAAAGGGAGGATGCCTTTATTCTTAAGCCACTTGTGTTAGGTTTGCAACTGCATTCGTCCACCCATGTGTAAACAGAAAAGTAAAACTTTTGACCAAATGTGATGCAACCAATACAGAATTTAATTGATGCAGGCATGTGTTTGGAGGTACAATCCCATGCAAGCATTTTTTTTTTTTTATTTGGCAATCAGCTTTTTTATCTTGATGGGGCCAAAAATGTACATAGAACATACTATATGAGGCAAAATGTACTCTGAGAACTGCAAATATTTAAATGACAGGTTGCACATCTATCTGGTGCCACTGTTGAGGGATAGAACACTGTACGTCGGCTGGATATGTTAGGGAGCGTCATTATTTGTCCCATGTTGTCCCAAGACTCAATGGTTGCTTTTTGTTTATAACATGACAAGGTTGTTGACAACGCTCCCTTGTGTCACACAGCCACACAAATGGATAGACGGATGTATTGGAGACGAACTGGAGAGCTGTTTGATAAAGATGCTGCAGTTTTGACATAGACCCACGCTGTACCATCATTGCAAGAACATATTCTGTTTCCTATCAAAGTGATGCATACACGTTGAAGAACGATAGAACGAGTTTAAACGGGGTCAGATCATGTGCTGCGTGTCAGAATGGACAGAACTGTGTGATGCTCTTGGCGCTGTGATCATGTAACAGGCTGTGCAACTTGTTCTTCACGTGAGGGTTTTAGGACGTGTGACAGGCTTACAAAAGCCCATTTTAAGTGGTCATTAAAAGGAGACTCTATGTTACTAGTGTCAAATCAACACGTTACTTTTGTATGTTTATTAATGGGACATTATAAAGATTTTCATGATATTATCTATTTTTTATTAAAACTCAGCACTCTTTCCTTCGCAGAAGTTTGCCCCCTCTATTTCTGTCTCGTACTTTATTTAGACACAGTTTTAGCATCTGCAGTCTTGTGAAGTCAGTTAACGCTCACTGAAGCCCCTCATCTCTCTCCTCCATGATTTTTGTTCAATCCCATGTTTAGCGCGGGCCTCCTTTTACCATATTTTTTGAGTCTCAGGAGCATTTTGCTTATTCAGTTAGCACCATGGTTTGCTCCGGCCCTAAATGTTATGGCTTATCTCAAGACTAAATTCCTTTGGCAATGTTTTCTTGTGATAAACTATGTATTTATGACAAGAGAAACTATTTCGTGGTTCATTTGAGTGCAAATCTCAGGGTCTTCGTTGCGCCGTTGTTGAAGCTATATATAAATTATGTTTAGCACTGCCTAATGTTGCACAGTCATTATCACTAATCATCTATTGAAAGATCATTTTGATGTATGACAGTGATTATCACAAAGTGCATCTTCATATTGATCTGTGTGCATTTCTAATGTGACACTGGTCCTGGTACTGTGACGAGTATGGAACATGCATATTATATACACCCCTGGAGAAGATGCAGGGGTCCTTCAGAGTACACAAACAAGATAAATGAGGAGATACAAACACAACATTCATCACTGCTCTGTCCTTTATGCCCTGTCAACATCAGCACACAAATTTTAATCAGCACTCTCCCATGCCATAAAGCTTTCTATCAGATATGTCAAAGTTTAAAAAACACGTATCCGGAAATTAATTTGACCAGTGACTTTATTGGGTGTGGTGACTTTATGCATTAAAAATGTGCACAAAATAGATGTAATTGCATGAAAAAAATACATGAATGCACACGTTGTGGACTACACACAGCATGATACACTGTGCTTGGTATTTGAACACTTAAACCTTACATTGGCTGGTGAATAGATTACAAAGAATGTATTGACTGCATTATATGTGCACACTAATTATTGGCAACAAAACATTTTATTTACAGGTTTCTTCTATATATGTAGGTAAAGAACTGTTTTGAGTCTCACAGAATCTCAATATGTCTCATAATGTTGCTGATTAATTTGTCCTGCTCCCGTGGTTCTTTGCTGATGTTTTAAAGTCTAATACATTAAGTTTTTTTCAGTTCCCAACCATTAGAAATATCCTGTGTTAATATAAATATATTAATGTGTCTCTTCTGCTTGACTTGACATCAATACATTTGAATGAAATCCCACACTTCTTGATATGTTCCACCCCACAGCCCACACAACAAGTATTCTTCCAGCCATATTGACCCCAAAAACAAAATAATACCCCAAATTGTGGCACAGCCCTGGTACGAAACCCAAAAAGAGCTTGATCCATCACCCAAGCGGCACCTCAAGGGAAGGTTGTTCAGATGAAGAAAAGGCAACCCTTTGGTGTCTCATTCTGCAGCATCCATGACCCATGACTGTCTGTGACATTTAGGTCCCTGCTTCCACTTGGTAGATAATTTCCAGCCAGCCTGAGGTCATCCTGGGGGCACATTTGTCTGGCTCCACTGGCCAGTTGGTACTACAAGCACTTGGCTTTTCAGCAAAGATTCAAATTTGCCGTTTCCACTCCCCGTAGAGTCTCTGTTTTTGGAATAATCTACATTTCAGACTCAAGGACAGCAAAATGAATCAAGGCTACATCTTGTTCCAAACGAAAATAGATATTCTTAGACACAGATGGGGCAGTTTTATACACCTATGCCTCGGAGACGATCATAATTTAAATACACATTTCTTGCCGACTGTCAGCCTGGCAAGCCCTCTGGCAAGTCTATAGATGTTAACAGTGAGTTTGAGAGCAGGACTTGCCAGAATCTCCAACATAATCATATAGGGTGTTGGGGTATTATGGAAATAGCAAGAGGTGTCATGTTGTTTTCTGTTGTACAATCTATAATGAGAATACTCCCAGGTTATCAGTAATCTGTAGATGTGATTCAACTCTTTGTGGTGGTTTAAGACCTTTTTTCACAGCCTCCTACTGGGCAACAAAGGATAATTAACCACTTACCAGGTTCTTTGTGTTTAATTCAGTTAATATATAAAATATGTATAATGTATAATTAGCTGTATACTTTATTTCCCCATACACAATGAAAAATGTGTAATTTATTGACATTATTATAATACAGAGGTGAAATGCAGGGTATAGCTGTGCGGCATTCTCCCAAGTCCAAAGTCACAAGTACGTACTTGACGAGTACACACAGTGCCGGCCCTACTCAATTTGGTGCCCTAGGTGATTTTTTGCTGGTACAGATTTGAATAAATCTGACTGATTTTATGTTTTTCCAGTGAATGAAAGAGTATGTTTGATAACAATATTTTATGTGCAAAGGGCTTTTCACACATGCAGGCCAATGCAAATCATACGGTCTTTGATTGCGATTAATTTCTGTGGCTCGTGGGCCTTAGGTTGAATGTGCATATTATCCTTTTGTAAACTTTATGAAGGAATAGAACAACAGCCTATTTAGAGCAGGACATGTATGATATTATTACTTACTAATACCCCAAACCCCCACTTTGCTTTAGCACTAAATAGGCAACAACAGGGAGTGGGCAGACCATGTTTGATAGCAAAAATCAGACAAACCACTGGAGATTTGAAACCAGACAAAAAAAAACTGCAGAAAAACCTTAATAATAACTAGAAAATTGTGCAGTGGTGAGGGTTGTGTATATACTCATGTGTATGCTTGTGTTCCATACAGACATAATTGATAATAGAGTCTCCAACACGGTACAGAAGCAACAGCAGGACAGTTCAAACCAAAATAGAGATGAAAGTTGAATACTTTAAAATTGATCAAAGTAAATGTTGGTACATCTAGAATGAAGGTTTACTGAGTTCTTCGTTTGATTTCTGTTCAAACAATTTGCCATACATTTTGAGCCTAACTTATTTTACTTTATTTGAGAATTTAGAAGCTTTCTCCTATAGAAGCCTGTAGAAGCAATCTACAGTATTATCTGTCTCTGTAGGCTTACACAATATAAAATACCCACAGCTGAGAAATTAGCCAATGCCAATAAAAAAACAAAACAACAACAGGTATCGACATCCTTTGAAATCCCATTATACAATTTTCTTTCTTTAATGATACCTTGAAATATCTTGTTACATGTTGATACCCTAAGGTACTGTCTTTATTCATTAATAATCTGTTGGGCTTGTCGGTGTGTGGCTCCCCGGGGGGATCCACACTGGCTGGAGCCCCGGCTATAATGAGGTGGTACTCGCATCTGACGAAAGATAATGCCATGAACCTGTGGCGCACACTAATAAAACACCTAAAAAGATCATAACCAGGGTAAACAGGAGCGGCCTTGTTAACCGCTCCAGCAGCCCAACCTCTGTGTTAAATGGATGCTTACGCCTGCAAATGTAAAAGTATTGAGTGCTCTTGTAATCTTATACCCACACAGAAAAGAAAGAACAAGGAAATACTAAGATAAGATGCTACTCACAAAGTGCAACGGAATTTAAATGTCTCTGCTAATCAGTGTCAGTCATTAGTTCAGTCGATGTGTGTTCATGATGCATATGCACAGATAAAAGCTTTTGAATCTGTTAGTCTGGCTTTTCAGGTTCCTGTATCTTTTTTTCTAAGGGCAAACATTTTATGTCCTGGGTGAGTATTGTCTTTAATGTTTTTCTTCCTGTTCAGACATCTGGCCAGCAGCCAATATTTTTTTCTGCTGATTGGATGAAGTTCTGCAGCAGAGGAGCACCTGCTGCATCTCCTCATTCATCTGGATGCCCCTTCTACTATCTCCTCATTCACTTGGATGTACCCCTAAACCTGCTGCATCCGTACACACACACATATTGAGCTGTCTCCGCACAAGGACCTCTTTGTTGTGATATAGGGATATATAAATAAAATTGAATTGAACTGAACCCAGCATACCTGACATTTATGCAGTACACCAATACACTTTCCATGGTGGAGTGGGAGAATGTTCTGTTGATGATTGTTTTTGTGCTGTATACTTAAAAAGTTGAGTCTTTGCTGAGCTTTTTTCACAATCACTGTAGAGTTTTCAGTCCATGTGAGCTCTTGGGAGATGGTATTTAAAGGTGGCGACCTACTTGACCTTGTCTCCGTTGATAAACAGGGGTGCCGGTTCTGCCCTGTTCCTCCTGTAGTCGATGGTCTTCTGCAACTAAATCATCACCTCCACTTATCAGAGAAACTACAGTGGTGTTGTTTGCACATTTAATGATGGCGTTGGAGGAGTGGATGCTAAACACTAAACATCCTTGCAACTAACTGACGGGCAAAACATACTTCACATGCTGGATGAACAATGGGGCATGTCTGCACCAAAACATGTGGCTATCCGGTCCGATGCTTTCTCTGTCTGTGTATATTCCTTGTAAAATATGTGCCTGGGGTCACACGTCAGCTTAATTCCCTTATACAGTGATGCCTCAGTGTTTATTTCACACTTCATGTGCTTTTGTACTTTTACTTTGAAAGTGTAGCAGTGTGTTATTTCTTTGTAACTCCAGATCTATACTTCCTGTGAATCCTGTCTCTCCCCCTGCAACCCCTTTTGTAAAATGCAACAAATATTAAAATTATGTTATAATAATGTTTTATATGTTGTCTTCCGCATATTCCTTATACAGCTCATGGGTGCAGCAAGTATGGGTACAACTAAATTCAACAAATAATACGAGCACAGGCCTTATGCCGCGTTCACACCGGACGTGTTGGAAGCGAAAAAAAATGGTGTCTAGTTGGACGCTTGTACATTTTGAAATAACTCGCTTCAAACGTGAGGCAAAATTCGCTGCGTTTCACTTCTAGGAGGGCCATCTGTCAGCTGTCAAAAGGGCTGCCTACAACTGACTGAGCTAGCTGCAGTTTTCTGAGCTGTGGATTACCCTGGGATACAGTCGGGCTATACCGCTGCAGAACTGGGTCATGCGTAGTTTAATAGCGCACTCTAGAACTGCTTTGGCTGATAGCACCAGGGTTTTGTTGTACAATTTGACAATCTAAACTTAAACTCAGTATATAATATAAATTTTCCCTATAGACAGTCTTGTTGATAATCTAATCATGTATAAATAAAAAAAGATGTTTTTTAATGCTCCGGTACCGACGCCAAAGATTTGCCAACTTGAGTATCAAGAGATCGCTAAAATAAGGGACACAAAGAAGCTGTAAGTTTCTCAGCACAGCTTTTTAACAGAAAAACTGACAGCCCATAAGGCCCTGTAGCATTATTTGTGTGCAAGCGTTTCAGATGGCTCTATCCAGGGGGTTGCTTTAGCATCAGACATGGATTGTAGCACATTTCTCTGAGTAAATTTCTATCTCAAACCTCAAATAAAAGTAATTGAATTGATTTGCTTTAAATTGTCTATTACTGTGATGTGTTTGTGACTAGTTTCATTGTATGAGTTGTTTTGTGTTGAAAGTGTAAAAACCTTAGCTTGCCTATGCTGTTCCCTTGCTTTTTTTAGATTGGATTTTAACTTGTGGTCATACCTGTTTTTTATTGTTTATACATTGTTTAATATCTTTTGTAATGTAAGGTTTGTTGTTGGGCTAAACACAGTGGGGGCTTGGGTTAGTGCTACATTATGTATTTTGGACATTGGCGTAAAATTTGTCCAGAATTGTTATTTGTCGAGTGTCACATTGCACATATTGTTCAAATCCTGTGAGCACTGTTTCTGGCTTGCAGTTATTGAAGTCGCCCAAAAAGAAGATAGGGGCTCCCGGTAAACACTGAAACTGCCCATGCGTGCAATCTACAATGCAGCAGTGGCTCTGTCTGCATTGCCGCTGGGGGTGACATACACAACCAAATTCTCTTGGCAAATAGTGGGGTCTGAGGGACACACAGAGAAGTTCAACATGGGGGGTGCACACTTTACACCTTAAAAACAGTGTGTCTATATTTAGTTATTGTTATGAGTTCTTTGAACATCACAGTGACTATTCTAGAAGTAAAGTGAAAATACTGATTAACAGAGAGATGTGGTTTATGGAATTTTATTGATAAAATAATCAACAGATGGCATTTGAATATTAAAAATATGCAAATAATCCAATAATAAATTTATGACTTGACTGGATTACCCAACAGTTAAAACAGTGGATATTATTAAGCTTCACATACAACATACAAACACCTACTCCCGTTTTCCGAGGAGCGACCTCATGAAGCCAGCTCTCTGTTAGCACCATGATGTTAGCCTCCCAGTATTCAAAGCAGAATACACCTTTGCAGTGACGTGCGGTGAGGTTATTGGCTGGGCAGCGTATCTCTCAGCTCTGGCGTCGGTCTTCCTTTAGCTATTATTTCCTGCTTCGAGCGGAAATACAAAGTTGAGAAATGTTTTAGCTTCTGAATATAATTCTCTATTCCGAATGTATGAAAGGCGAGAAGAAAAAAATTGATGACTGAGCACTTGACACGCTACATGTAAATGGATATTCGACTGCCACTTCCCGGCATCATTAGTGCCCTCTAACATGAGGCCGAAGAAGTGTCGGCCTCCCTTATGTTCTACGCCACCGATTGTATGGCACAAGAAACACATTACAGAAATAAAGCTGCTTACAAAAACACGGCTAATTATTGAAATCAGCTAAACTATGAAAATTTAGTTCATATAGTATTCGTATTCGAACATTTAATAGCGACATAAAGAGAGAGCACCGCCCTCATCTGAGGCCCAGTCAAACCTGGCCTCCGGATGTAGGCTGTGCATGCGGCGCTGAGTGGCTCTGTGCGGCGCGGCGCTGTGTACGGCGAAGTTAAATTGATAATTAGTTTATAAAATTACTGGAAAATACAGCCATTTAATTCATTTTTTCATTTTATTTTTCTTTATGTGACCCTCCCCTGCTTCCTCTGACTGCACGTCACTGCACCTTTGCGACCTCATGTTGCTCAGGATCACTGAGGCTAGCGGTGGTTTGCTGGCTCAGTGGTGGAGACACCCCACACTCCTCGCTTTTGCATTAACCATGTGTAAACAGGCTTTTCAAGTTTGTTTAAATCATTAATGGAATAAGACATTTTTGTGGTACATTAATTCTATTAATTCATTAATTCTAATACAAATATAGTTGGTTTCTCCACTATTACTTAATAATGACCTAATTTATGAACTAATATTAACAAAGTATTCCTTAATCATTTACAAACATCTGTTACTATTTTCGTCATAATAATGTGTCATAGATGTGTTATAGTTATAGCTTACTGTTAGCGTTACAGGCTTGTTTACAATTTCTGTATTAACTCTGTCAAGACAAGTTTAAACTTTTAAGGTTATTGGGGGGGGGGTTACCAGTGCTGCTAAGTAAGTTAATTAGCCAGAAGCATTGTATTCATAATTTCTCCAAACATTATAAATGTGTTTTTGACAAAGTATCTCTTTATATACATCAGCAGAACATCCTCCAATTCCCCAAACACCATTTGATATGTTTCAGCCTTTTCTCTGTGTAGTCATTGTGGGCCTTTTATCATCTCAGACAGCTGTTTCTTCAGGTGGGCCCTAACAGTTTGTCCATTGAGACATTGTTAGTGTTGTTTTTATGAGTTCTTTTATATAGACGTTTACGTGCTGCTTTATACACTCCACCAGGTCTGTTACATACTTTTAATGACTCCCACCTTTCCGGACACAGTAGCATCTGCAGCTTCCAGTATTGTCACAGGTTTGATAAAGTGTATTGCTAAAAAGGTACCTTGTTTGTCTATACAAAATGTGGAGTTGCCCATGTGGTAAATTTCATTAATATTGGATGCAATCAATCACAGACCAACGCTAATTTATTGCTCCTGTCTCACAATGTTAATTAATGATGTAGGCTACTACTTAGACTTTAAACCAGGTCTCTTGTGGTTCAGGGGTAAATGCTCTACCCAGCTTTACACTACAATGAAATATGTGTTATATTACTGACCCCTTAATATCTGGCCCTATCCTGCAATTAGGGTTGTCAACCGCTCCTTATAATACAGAATTGTTCCTTAATTGGGGAGCAAATGACGTGCTCCTTATTGAACTGATACAGAATGCATTTTGTTACGTATTTTGAAGAACTGTTTAATTGCAAGTATATCAAAGCTGTTAAATGTAGGCGGTCACACCGGGCTCATCGCGTTGGATTCATGAAAAAGGTTGACATGAGCGCAATATGACCGATTAATAAATAACCTACAATGTAACCTATTTGGCAATAGGTAAATGTTTGCCATATTGTATACCTGCTGGTAATATCGACTAACTGATCCACAATTGTCATTCATCAACTACTGGAAAAGCTATTAGTGTTTAGTTGGTGCAAAGACTGCAAAAATCAGAAATCTGTAAGTGAGTCTATTGGACACCATTGATTCATTCTATATGTCCCTCAGTTGTCAAGAATACAGTGGGTTGAACCACTTCCTATTTGTACTCTTCAATCAATCCGAATTGAATGCCTCCAGCTGGGCAAACTATTGGCATGTGTGACACAGGATGTATCAGTCCCAATCCTCTTTCCATTATAGACATGCCATACATTTTTAAAGGCAGTGAAGATGCATCAACAACTGCTCTGTAGACACAACCAACCAATGTATAGGTGTCTGTTGCTGGCCGCTGGCTTTATTAAAAATGCTTTATCCTTTAGGATCTAGGAGTAGCCTACCATTGAACTACAGACTATTCCACGAGTTACATCAACAGAGACTGGTGATGTTATCAATATATATGACGTCAAAAAGCACTCATTTGCATTTCACCAACAAACAATGGGGAAGCAGACATTGACCTACTAAGATCTCTCAGCCCAAAGGCACACATGTGTTAAGAAAATTAGAGAATCAGTCTATTAAGAATGAATGAGATTGAATGGTCATCTTGCATATGCTACTATTTGACCATTGTCCACAGTGTACCTCGAATAAGGACCATATTTGCCGAGACTTCAGCCACCTGACCGCTGTCTGAGACCAACGGGAAGTGCATTTATAGTTTTTTTTTTAATAATGTGGCAATAAACCTTGTTGCTAATAAGATGATGCAGCTGATGATGACACTGCTTGTTGGGACACATTAGTATAAAACATGACAACTGGAGCAAGGTTTTACATACAGAGTACACTGTTGAGACCTGCACAGGACTGACTGTTCAATCCCCTTCCCCAAGCCTTTCTGACCGTTCCTGTCCGATCCCGAGAGGCTCCCCCTGTCTGTCCAAGAGATTGCCGCAGGTCCAGAAAATTTTTAATCAGAAGCCTGAATATGCGTTTTCATTGCATTTTGCTCCAAGTGAGACTTGATTGACAGGCACTCAGAGGGTCACGCATGTCAAGTGACGTGCGTCAGAGGAAGAGCAGCTGAACAGAGCAGGCCGTTATCAGGGCTCTCCACACACATTGACACTAGTCTGATTTTGACACACACAACTCGAGACCCGAAGTGTTTTGGTCTGCCCACCCGAGACCAGGTGAATCCCATCCCGTTCCAGGAATATTTGTGTTGGGTCTCGCAGGATCCCGTTGTGGGTCTTTAAAACAATGTTTTTGAAAAATGTTTTAGTTAGTTTTAGTTTTATTGGAATTATCTGCCAAATTAATGACTGCTATTCATCCTGGGGTCCTCATATTGAAAAAAAACATTATACAACATTTTTTTTTTAAATGAATAAGATATCTACACAAACCATTGCATACAAGAAAGAGGAGCGTTTGTCACCAGATTTATTGGTGTCTTTGTTCATAATCTCTTGCGAGACACAGACCGCAGGTGAGGGCACACTTATTCCATACAGCACAATTCAATTGCCACAAGCTAAAGGCAGACTTTAAGTGTCTACTCAGCCTTCTCTCTCCCTGTGTTCGCTAGTGATTTATAAAGCAACTGAGGAACCCAGTCAAGTGACTTACTGAAAGATGGGACTTTGAATCCAATTTGTCTCCCATGTGCTTAGAGTGCACCCTGTAATGTGTGCTGTCTTCAGACTGGGCCTGGCGCCAATTAACCTTCTCTGTCCTTTCACTGTCACACTACTTCATAATAATGTTTATTTTTTCTCTTTTATTTACTCCTGCTGACTTAAACTTGTGGACAACTGCTCTTATACAGTTGAAGTTGGAAAATTACACATGTACCAGAAGTCAGCTTTGGCTCTATCTCCCAATAAAAAAGGTATAGTCTACAGACCTATACTGAAATCGAGCATTCTTTAGATTTGGGCTAAATGCATGATCTTATACAGTATAAATGTGTAAGTGAGTCTATTGGACACCATTGATTCATTCTATATGTCCCCCAGGTGTCAAGAATACAGTGGGTTGAACCCCTTCCTATTTGTGAGCCAATCAATCCGAGTAGAATGCCTCCAGCTGGGCAAACTATTGGCATGTGTGACACAGGATGTATCAGTCCCAATCTTCTTTCCATTATAGACCTGCCATACATTTTTGAACGCAATGAAGATGCATCAACAACTGCTCTGTAGACACAACCAACCATTGTTAGGCAACTGCATGTTGAAATATGTCAAGAAAAAATGATGAGCCAGACAGTGCAGGTGTCTGTGTCTTTGGGATCTAAGAGTAGCCTACCATTGAACTACAGACCAGTATAAAAAACATACTAAGACATGTGAGTTTGTCTCTTTAAACCTGTGGACATTTGCTTTACTTTTCACCGTTAAAGTAACTGTACGTACCAAAAGTCCTCCCTGGTGCATACAATGTACCCATTATTGCTTGTAAAGAAATTAATTCAGTTGCCAAAACCTTACAATGCCAATGTGTTTTCCATTAGAATGAAATATGACACATGTGTGCACGCAAACAACTGACTATTCGAGTTCTCCGTATTCTTTCCAGTCTTTGGGTAATGTTTGAACCAATATCTGGAGGCTTTTTCATAGAACAGGCAACATGTTCCTGTTACTATGAGACTCCAAACAGACCTCCTCACACCGAGCTCTTAAAAGCTAAGCAAAGTGGTGAAATAGGTTGATAATGACTGTGACAATGGAGGCAGATATGACCGTCTGAGCTGAGAAAAAAGTGCTCCATATGCTGATTGGATCGCTGCAGAACCGATGGCAGTGTGCGAGCTTTAAGAACAAAAGGCTAATTGGCCCTGTGGCTCATGCATGGAAAAATGATGCTGGGATAAAAGGAGGCTTGCCCTTTGATTCCTCCAAATCAAAAGGTGAATAAATTTCAGCCTATTACGTATTGAGATTATTGAGTTAGCATTTTGTACAGCAGGAGCATAATGAAGCAGAAGCACAATTCCTCAATGGGGTGTCCTCTCGGGAAGATTTTCTAAGTCACTCTTGTTCTCTCGTTCATTCTTGATCTTTTGTCTAAGTTGCCTCCAACACACAAAATTTCACAAAACTGCACCTTCACTATTTTTTAAATATTCATTGTTACAATCCGTTAACAGTTTTTCCCCCCTCATTCAGGATTTCAATTGTTCGGCCCATATTTTTTCTTTTTCAAGCATTTAGGCCCGCTGGTTCTGATTGTGCACTGTGCCTTTTCTTTTGCTCATTTGCAGTGGATTAAAATTTTAAATCTTGTCTTCTAAAGTGCATAAGCCGCTGCCTATTGTTGGTTTGCTGCTCATTCAACTAATCCCTGGTTGACAGCTTCCGCTCACAAAGACCTCATCCATGGGTCTCACTTTCCTTCTCCCTGTCTCTCTCTGGAACAAAAGCCTTCAATGTCATATTCCCCTCACAAGTTGCAGCTAATCAGCTATCACAGTTGCTATTAAAAACTATACCGGGGGCAAATATAACTTGATGTTACCTAAAATATCAACAAACAAAATGCTTTATAAAGTAGTAATCTGTCATGATTATTATTTAACTCCAGTCCCGCCCCTGGCCTCGACAATAACATCAAATCAGAGTTTGTGGGTTACCATCTTGACTAATAGTAGTGGAGTTTTACTTTAGTCTCTCCACTGGCCGCTACAGACTACAGACCACCCATTTACATCATGGAGCTGAGGTCATTTGAAGCATTTTGTTTGAACGTTTTCTTTTTTGTCACTTACAGACTACACCTTTAATATAAACAGTGGCAGCTTCCACAGCTCCACACATCATCATGCTAGATGAGTGACCGCGCACAACCACAAGCACGCCCACACCCCTGGTAGCTCCGACGGCTTGCTGCCCAGCTCACACCGTGCTGTTGGGGACGAACAGCAAGGTTTGACCACCAAACCACTTAAACTAAAGTGACTGGAGTGATACAATAATAAATGAGTTAAGCAGTATGGTGATGTTTACCTAATTTCCATTATAAAACTTGATTGGGTGTTCAATGCAATCACGAAATACAGAATGTGTCACATATTGTCTGCCTTATGAAGATATATTTGTTATCTATTTCTTCTGACACATGTTTGGCAGATGAGTTAGTTTGAGAAATGGAACAGCATCTCATGTAAATCTATACATGTGTTTTTTTTTTATAGAATAACACCTAAATGTAGTTCTCAATTCATCACCATGCTAATGAGTTCAACTATGGGTACACCCAGGTTTGAACCCACAACCCTGCTGAGAGGCAGATGACTGACCACTTTCCTTGACACATTTTTTATGGGGATTTGGTGCATACTGTACATACAACAAAATGAAGCAAGCACCAAATGATAATCTATAAAACCTATGTAATACCTTGGTTACAGAGCAAGTAGTTGGTATATATGTATTATATACTGTTGCAGTATTGTTGCAGTATTGTTGCAGTAGAGTAGTAGTAATTGGTACTTTGTTAATGCTGTAAAAAAAAACAAAAAAAACTTTACAGTTAGGGCTGGGAACCTCAGGGGACCTCAGAATTCAATAAGAGATACAAGTCGCTCACAATACCTATAATATCTCAAAATGGCGATACTGCTATATTCGATATATTGCACATATTAACCTGCGATATATCACGTTTCTTTAAAGGAATTAATACAGTTTTTAAACTCTACTCCAATTGATGTTTTTTTATTTTTTTATGCAATATGGGTAAATTAATAATTAGAATGGTACTGCCAATCAAAGTATTGCCAGATTTGGTTTCTGTGAACCTGCTGAATCTTTAATCTCACATATTGAGCTCTCTCAACACAAGGACCTCATCCATCAGTCCTGGACACATCTATAGTCTGTCGGTCCTGGGAGTGGATCCCTCTATCACGTGGTTCTCCCTAAGGGTTCTCTTTTTCCCATAAATGTTTTTTTTTTTTTTTTTTTCCTTGCTGCGATGGAGGGTATAAGGACAGGGGATATCCTGGGACAGTCCTTTTGTTTGTGTGTTTATTGATTGTCTATTAACTTTGTTTATTGTTTGCAATTGCCTTGCTTATTGTTTACATCCATCTCTTTCTGTGAAGCCCTCTGAGGCAACTGTGTTGTGATATAGGGATATACAAATAAAACTGAATTAAAGTTTATTCCTAGTTTATCTTGTTTTTTCTATTCCTCTAACTCTCTCTCCTCTGTAGCTCGCCCTCAGCCCACCAGCCGTCCCACCGTGCCTCAGAAGAATGTCCAGGCGCGGCAGGTGTTACTGACGTGGGAGCCGGGCAGCGATGGACTCTCACCTGTTCGGTACTACACTGTCCAGCTCAGGGAACTCCCCGAAAACAACTGGACTGTCCACTCTGCCTCTGTCAACCATGAAGCCACCTCCTACATTGTGTCAAGGTAGAGTGAGAATTTAAGTAGCCTGGGGTTGTTTATATAGGTCTTTTCAAGCTTCTAAACAGAAAGTTCTAAATTCCGGAATGAAGGCAACTGGAGGCAAGACCATAATACATTTTCAGTGGAGAAATTAATCACAAAATATTGCAAATAAAGATGGTTCTGACAAATGCCAACTACTCTACCTACATGTAGGTGATGTCAGAGCCTGGTTAGGAAACATTAGTGAATGTAACTCACATTGTATGTTTATTTAATGTACACATTAGTAACAGTTAGTGTTTTGGCTGGAGGCAAAATTCCTGATTTTTGGGGTTTTACTGAACAAGTCCTTACAGAAATGTTGATGACCACAATCTTTTTTTATTGTATGCTCCTATAATTTAACTCACTTTTTAAGTACACTGCCTGTTAAGGTTTTATCAGACAACTATAAAAGCAACAAAGAAAAATAGATGAAACAAATGTAATATGTGCATTGTATCAGATCAGTTTTCTTCTCCTCCACCAAGGCTGAAGCCCTTCACATCTTACCAGTTCAGAGTCAAAGCCACAAACGACATCGGAGACAGTGAATACAGTGACGAGAGTGAGGCTATTACAACTCTACAGGATGGTAAGTTTTGACTCATTTTTGTGTAAAAGACTTTTTTGGCATATTTACTGCCTCTCCTGTCTCCTACATAGATACAAACGGTGGCAGATGTTTTGCCCAAGGACACAAAAGCACTATGCTCCAGTTAGAGTGTGAATCAAACTGCCAGCCTTTTGTCTAGTTGATAACTCGGCCAATACTTAATACTTTTGCAAGCTATAGCCACTCTCTGAACAAGTGTGTTAGCCTCATGACATGTTAAAAGGAACAGCATGAACGTTTTCTGATTGGTATGTCATAATTTGTACCCAGTGTTTAGCCCTAAATAAACAAATAAATAAAAAATACACTACGGAAATCACTGGGCAATACCCTCTGAGGATTCTAAAATAGATCCTTTGAAAGTACAGTAACTGTTGTGTTTTGTGGCAAAGGCAGCTTGACCTACATTAACCACACACCTCCACACCTGGGGCTGTATCTGCTGGTGTGGTTTACTGTTAGAGGAGGTTTCAGGATGTGGTTATTTTTAAGGTCTCTGTCTGCTGAGATGATACAGCCCTTTGTTGGGGCACTGCTGGCAGGGCCCACAAGTGATGCCATGTGAGCACCATCTGTTACTGTGATACAGGAGGGTAAAGCCTAAAACCTTTGGCACAGGATTTTTCTTGTTTTAATGATGGCTTAGATGAGTTTCTACTTTGTTTAGTCAGAGATTAGACACAGTCCTTAGACTTAGGCTGGTTTAGTTCCAGATTTGTCTTGGTTTAGACTGTTACTCCTGGTTTAGTTCTGGTGTGGTTTTTTATTTTTATTTTCATTTTTTGTATTTATTAATTAATTAATTGTATTTTTTATTTTTTTTTATATATTTATATATATATATATATATATATATATATATATACAGTGAAGAAAACAAGTATTTGAACACCTTGCTATTTTGCTATTTCTCCCACTTAGAAGTCATGAAGGGGTCTGAAATTTTCATC
>JAVQKC010201280.1:0-28033 GCA_036025475.1 Philypnodon macrostomus | reverse complement strand
TTTCTAAATTTGGCAAAAACATTCTTCACAAACATCCAGACAAATCAAAAAAGTGATTAAGGTGCCCGTTGGTAACAGTTGTAGCAGACGTATGGGGCAGACGTACGGGGCAGACGTACGGGGCGACGTACGGGGCAGACGTACAGGGCAGATGTACAGGGCAGACGTATGGGGCCGTTTTCGCCGATATACACCTTGCTGTTGGGGACGACAGCACAGGCCTAGTTAAGATATCGGCATCAGCCAAGAAATTCCATATCGGTGCATCCCAAATTTACACACCTTTCATGCATTAGGGCAGGAACCACCCTAATCCAATGGGCATATATATTGAAAGTAGAAAATATTGAATGGGCCAATGCAAGCTTCTGCTTTGGTCCAGGAGTGAGAATGTGACTGTTTGAAAGGCTAGAAGACAGATGCTTGGTCTCAGCTCCAAGATCTAATAATGACCACTACAAGGCAGAGTAGTAGAACTTGTCAACACAATCCCCCAAAAAAGTTATTTCAAAACAGCCTTGGAAGTAACTGGTCATTGTCCAGGGACAATTTCTCCCAAATGTAAGAATGAGAGTGTGAATTGTTGTCTGTCTGTGTATGTCTCCCTGTCAGCTCTGTGACTAACTGGTTATTGTCAAGGGTGAACCTCGCCTTAGGCCCATAGTTGCTATGATTGGATACAAGCATAATTATTATTATTATTATTATTATTATTATTATTATTATTATTATTATTATTATTATTATTATTATTATTATGTAAAGAATGTGACTTTTGAGTGAAATTACATGTTCCTAAAATCCAATATACTTGTATGTCACCCAAAAGTCAAATCCCCAAATTATGGTTCATTTGACCGTATAAAAGGTTCCCATTTGACAACAGTCTATTTTAAAAATGCATTTTTGAGAGAAGACAGCTGTGTTTGAGGTTATATTTTGAGTCACAAATCCACTAGAAACATTCAGACTCCAAAATCTGTAATGTCTAACCTTGGTATATCTTTGATCACAGCATGCTAATATACAGTAAGTGTCATGGAAACATTAAAATGACTCACCTCGATTTCTTTAATCTATGAATACTGTTAGCAACTTTAATTTTGCCAAGACATAACTGTGCTTGAATATAAGATTTAGGAAACAAAATTGAATTCTATGCAATCCAAATTCTCTGTTTATTCTCTGTAAATATCTGACCCACCTCTGAACTCCTGAAGCATACCACGCCTGGGCACGGTTGGGAGCGCTCACATTGGCCACCTCATCATTTGCTCTTCATCCGATGCAGTTCAAACACTCCACAGAAACTGCAATCTGTTTTCTCACAGAGAACATAAAATCACTGGTGGTGGAGTTATTGGTACTAGATTTGTTGATTTGAAAAAGACCTTTGACACTGTAAATCACAGAGTTTTATTGAACAAACTTTGCACTTTTAATTTAATCCTATTTGTCAGCCACAGTCTGTTAGAGCCTGTAATCATCCTTCATCATCACTTCATCTTTCTACAGGGGTTCCACAAGGATCAATTTTGAGACCATTATTATTCTCAATGTATATCAACAATCTTCCCCAAATATGTCCAAACATCTTCATTCAA
This sequence comes from Philypnodon macrostomus, assembly GCA_036025475.1. NCBI lineage: Eukaryota > Metazoa > Chordata > Actinopteri > Gobiiformes > Eleotridae > Philypnodon > Philypnodon macrostomus. Next base: position 26,429 of record JAVQKC010201280.1, on the reverse strand, counting down.
ATGTATGCTGATGATACAGTACTATATGACATAACAACATGAAGCAAGTCTGTGACAAACTAACCCAATCAATGGTAAATCAAAGCTGCTTGCAACTCCAATCTTTCCAAAATCGTAACCATGTTTTTCACAAAATCAAATAGTTGCTGAAGGTAGTGGTCTAGTAGTCTAAATGTTTTGGCGTTTGGCTCAATAAAAAACACAGGTAAACTACAACCTTTCAGATTTTTGCTATATAAGGCAGTAATTATCAGTACCTGGTCTTCTACTTTTAAACCAATTGAGTCACTATATAAGCAAACCATAAAGATTTTGGAAAAAAACACATTACGTTATCATCAATCTTTTGAGTTGAGAAAACATGGTTAAATATGCACATTTGTGTTTAATGTTCAAAATGATTAATGGATTGACTTCCCCTCCACTTGAACAGTTTGAAACCATAAGAACTGCTTCATATAGTCACACGAGAGGTGCAGTCAGAGGGCACTGCATTGTTCCACTCAGGAGTGGTGCATTTGGGCAGATGTCATTCACTTAAAGCTGCACACGACTGGAACTCTGTACTCATAAACATTAGGGAAATGTCCACATACAACCTGTTCAAAATGACTTAGGAAAATGGTTGATACACAATCAAAACTGCCAGCCTTTGTCTATACCATCCTCTTGACCCTTTACCATCAGCTAGACCGTATACCATACTCCTGACCCTATAACATCCTCCTGAACATATACCATCGTCCTGACTCTATAACATCCTCCTGACCATATACCATCCTCCTGACCCAATACCATCCTCCTGACCCTATAACATCCTCCTGACCATATACCATCCTCCTGACTCTATACCATCCTCTTGACCCTATACCATCCTCCTGACCCAATACCATCCTCCTGATTCTTTACCATCCTCCAGACCCTGTACCATCCTCCTGACCCTATACCATCCTCCTGACCCTATAACATCCCCTTGACCCTATACCATCCTCCTGACCCTTTTACCATCCTCCTGACCCTTTACCATTCTCCTGATCCTTTACCATCCTCCAGACCCTGTACCATCCTCCTGACCCTATACCATCCTTCTGACCCTATACCATACCCTAGACCCTATACCATCCTCCTGACCCTTTACATCCTCTTGACCCTTTACCATACCCTTGACCCTATACCATCCTCCTGACCCTTTACCATCCTCTTGACCCTATACCATCCCCTTGACCCTATACCATCCTCTTGACCCTATACCATCCTCCTGACCCTTTAACCTCCCCTTGACCCTATACCATCCTCCTGACCCTATACCATCCTATTGATCATTTACCATCCTCTTGAACCTTACCATCCTCCTAACCCTATACCATCCTTTTGACTCTTACCATCCCCTTGACCCTATACCATCCTCTTGACCCTTTACCATCCTCCTGACCCTATACCATCCTCCTGACTCTATACCATCCTCCTGACCCTTTACCATCGTTCTGACCCTATTCCATCCTCTTGACATGTCTCTGCAAAGACATGTTGTTTACATGTATTTGTGTTTGTACAGTTATATGAATTGTTCTTCTATTGTTGCTGTATTGATTGTTATTTTATTTTTAGGATAACTATTTAAGATCTGTCCAGGGACTACAGACGAAAAATAGGCGCTTGGCTAAATCTGGTGCATTAACAGAAATACTGATCAATGTACACTGCCCCTGTTAAATAAACAAATACAAATACATAAATAAAGAAACCTGTAGGTGCATGTACATTTTATATATAAAGGCTACATTACCAAAATAAATAAGAATCCGTGGTCTAAACATTCCGGATTGTAAACAGTTCCACATTACCAGGGCTCCCAGCGATCTCAGTGTCTGGCAGCTGCCCATTAAAACCATGTGGCACACCACAAACAAAGCAATTGTACTGTGGAGAGGCTGTCCTGGTGGCTATGGCAACCACACATATGGCGCATTACTAGACCTTCACACCAAAACACACCCAGTCATCAATTAAGGCAGGCATTTGATGATATTAATTATATTGGGATGGGGGTTTCTTTCATTTTCCAAAACTAAAGATACATTTGAGAAAGATGTAACGGCCATTTTGTTTGGTCAAAATGGTGGATCCCCTAACTGGAGCACCCAGATGGTTTATGGGTAGAAGAAAGGCATGTCTTGGTTAGTGGCAGTGTCATATAAGCTCACCACTCTCCATTTGTGTGGTGCAGTCTGTGTGGGCGGCCACCAGATATTCTGCTAACAGGCTGTTTTCAACTCCTGACCAAAGATGTCACAAAGTTTTATTGTCGAAACCAAGGTATTCCCATTCCCAAGTTATAAAATGCTACAACACACTATATATGCATTATATGTGGATGTAGGGGTGGGTGATATGGTAAAAATCAATCACAATTTTATTTAAGCCAGTTTCACAAATTTAAGTTTATTTTAATAGATTTTTTATTTCGGCATACACAGAAGACTAGTGCTATCAGCATCTTCATAAATCTTTTTTTATCTACAAAGTCATGTGCATTTTTTTTAATACTCTATGGACCTTTTAGCGGGGCACACACTGGAAGGTGGTCAGTTCATTGCAGGGCAAACAAAAGGATAGACAACAATTCATCCTCAGCTTTATTTTGGGAGCAATTAAGAGTAACCATTTCTATTAACACATGTATGTTTTATATATGTGTTTCAAAAGTGGACGGACCAATAAGGAGCTGCAGCAGAGTGGGTTTTGTCATATACAATCTTAGCTAACGTCATTTCCTCGTTAATGACAAGCTGTGATTGGTTCTGAAAACTTGTGTGTGTCTTTTTAGCATCATGTTTGGGGTTTCTGATCGGTTTATTATACATCGCTAAACTCAAAAAAAAAATTGGATACAATGAACGAGACCAGACTTACATCTTTGTATAGAATAGGAAAAGAGTGTGTTGACCAGGCTGGAGAGAACCCATCATAACACAAGAGTGACACTCAGAGAGACTGTGTGCCTCTTGAGTCAAAAACATTAACTTCCCAGCCATCGTGCATTATATTATATATACTAGTTTTTATATAGCATATATTTATATATAGAAGCAAGGCAAAATATATAAAAAGGGATATGAAAATGTACAAAGTTGGTTACAATACATTAATATCTTCTTTACATAGCACCTGGACAATTGAGAACCTTCAGAATATGGTCAAGAATAATGTATTAATTTTAATTTTATTAATTTGCTTTATAATGACTCTAAATGACCCACTTACGCTACAAGTTCAAGTTCTGACAGAAGTTTAGTGCATATTATCCTGCCACTGCTGTTCATATTATATATATATAATATATATATAATAGCATAGACGTCATGTAATGTTTCTGAGTGTGGGAACCTTCCATCTGTGTGAAGTCACCGCTCAGTAAACCGTTGACTCAAAAGGAAAAGTGGTTTGTTAACCCTTTGATTATGTACTTGATTTCTTCTCCAGAGCTGGTGGTCAGAACTTTTTATGGTTTGCTCTGCGTGGCCTGACCCTGTGCAGGCTGTGGGCCTGCCGAGTGCCTTACAGTAGTTATTACAGTGGAGCCTTAGTTGAACATGAATTGTATTAATCAAGTTAAAGATGTAGCCTCTTTTCTAAAATAAAATAAAAAGGGTTATCTGACCCTGTTCTGTGATGTAAAGTAGGTAATAGGTCATAAATATATACCACTTTGACCAATGGGAGTCGAGTTTTACTTTAGTCCCACCCCTAGCCTCAACAGACTGCAGACAACCTACATTACATCATAAAACAGGGTCAAATAGTCAAATTTAAGTATTTTCTATTTAAAAAAACAACACTTTTTCTCATTTTAGTAAACTTCCAGACTATACCTTTCGTAAAAAGTGTCCTTTTTTTGTCATAGTGGTTTAGTGTCATTGGGGTATCTTCAAATTCAAATATTCTTGACATTTCTAGTTATTTTGCTTCTGTTACATATGTCTGTCATAACCATTACCAATAAAGGTGTGTGTGTGTGTGTGTGTGTGTGTGTGTATATATATATATATATATATATATATATATATATATATAAAATGTTACTTCAAAGTAGTATTACTCAAGTTGAAGTAACACGTATGGTGTGATTCCCTAGGGACTAAACTGTCTAACTAACTTCAAAGCCTTCCCTGTATATTCAAACCTGCTTGTTCGTGGGCGTAGGTCATCTCCAATGAATTCTACCTCGTATGTGGGACAAACGCTTCAGCACTCATTATCAATTCATAACTCTGCAATTCTTTTTCTATTCTCTTGTCTTTAAAGCTCTCTCATTTTCCTCTCCTTTTGCGATTTTTCGACAATTCAAACTTCCTGCTCAATGACAAGCTTCCGAGTCTTGAAAAAAAAAAAAAGGTCCCGTGTGTTTGAAGCATCTAGGCCGCTCCGTTCTTTTTGATCAGCGCCTCGCCTGTGAGATTCCACGGATCAGAAAGTGGATCACAGGCTCCCCGGGGACCGCCATTTACGCTTGCCACCAGCCGCGGATACCGAATGTAATTAAGACTTTGTTAAGATGCCCAAATTCCTTCTCATTTTCTACCCGCCTTCAAATCCCTCCTTTTTCTCCCCATCCCCCTTTTCCCTGCTCTCCCGGTAGCTCAGATCTCACCATAGATTAAACATCTTCTCATTCCCCAGAAAGGATCTCTCTAGCCACACAGCCTGATTATCTTAAGGAGTAATTAGCGAGTGTGACAATCCTGAAAAGCCCGGAACGCCACGTCAACATGATAGAGATGGATTATACTATATTGCATGTCTGTTAATTATCATGTAAGTCAATGTCCTTTGAAGTCACTTAGAGAACTCTATTAGATTCTCAACAGTTGCTGGGCTAGGTTGGCAACTAGGGGCGTGAGATGGGGTACACCCTGGAGACATATAAAGACGGACATTCACTTTTTTCTAAGTCATTTGTACTATGTATGTCTTTGGATGGTTGAGAGAACTTGGAGAGAACCCACAGTGACACATGGAGGACATACAGACTTCAGCTATTGTTTGTCGAATCCCTGGGGATTATACCCACAACCCCCCGACCATCATTGCAACAATTTTCCATAAATGTGGTAAAATTTTTGAAGGATTGTTACTCTGTTGTGCCTTCATTTTTATGAAGTCACAAAAGTATTCCTATGCTAGCAGTAGCTCTGAACTCACTATAGATTAAAACCGATTCTAATTCCTTTTCTAGCCACACAGCCTGATATATTAAGCAGTAATTAAGTGAGTGTGACAAGCCCATTGCCATCATTTTACCATTTTTCATAAATGTGGTACATTTTTTGGATTGGCCGTCCGTATAGTTTGATTATTTAATCCAAAACGTCTTTACTTCTCCCAGAATGCCGAAAGTCCATAATGTATTCCTATGCTAGCAGTAGCTCAGCTCTCATCTTCTCATTCCCCGGAAAGGATCTCTCTAGCCACACAGCCTGATTATCTTAAGGAGTAATTAGCAAGTGTGACAATTCTGAAAACCCCTAAACACCACACCAACACGATGGATATGGATTATTCTGACTCTAGAAAGGACTAAGATTATGTCTTAGTGTCACTTATTCTTTGTGTTTTTGTTAGTCTCCAAAGTCAAAAGAATCTCAATTTTGCAATATTAGCATATTTCTTTCCATAAATGTTCACATTTTTTATCAATGACATTTGTCGTTAGGGGTCACAGGGGACTGGATAGAGCCTTTTCTAGCAACTATAGGTTATTCACTGGGCTTCCACAAACAGGCTACCATTATCGCTCACATGCATTGGCTAGAGGAATTTTAAACTGACTTATTCTCCCAACACATGAATGTCTTTGGATGCTAGGAGGAAGATAGAGTTATCTGGAGAGAACCCACAGGAATAAAAGGGGAGAACTGGGGAGAACCTATGGTAACACAAGGAGGACATGACTCAAGAGACTAAACTAAAGAGATTGCCTGTGGGCCTGCCTGAAGATTGAACCCCCAAACCTACTGCCATCATTCCACCACTTTTCATAAATGTGGTAATTTTGGGGGGGATTAGCCATTACTGTGTTGTTCGTATAGTTTGATTATTTCATACAAAATGTCTTTACGAAAGTCCAAAATGTATTTCCCTGCTCTCCGGGTAGTTCAGATCTCACCATAGATTAAACATCTTCTCATTCCTTGGAAAGAATCTCTCTAGCCAAACAGCCTTAAGGAGTAATTAGCGAGTGTGACAATTCCAAAAAGCCCGGAACACCGCCTCAACATTATAGAGATGGATTATTCTGACTGCTGCACAAGAAAGGACTGAGCACGCATGTTAATTATGCATGTCACTCAATCTTTATGTGTCTTTTCTGTGTAATTACTCTTCATGTATGTATCAGTGTCAGTCAGCCAGCCCCGGAACTTCAAAAAGTACCACAAGGCAACAATTATCCCTTCAAACAAGGACCATACCGAGAGAAAAGATTTGATCCTGAATTCTAATGTATCTGTAAGTTGATGGTGATGGAAGGAGGATGGAAGATGGAACAGAAATTGTTTTACTAAAACAAACTGATGAGGTGACAGTGGAGGGGATTGAGATGGTTCTGAGGTGGAGATTAAGGGAAGTGAGATGGTTCTCCTGGAGTGAGATGTTTCTTCTGCTGAGGTGGCGATGGAGGACACGAGGACCGTACCGGGAGAAAAGATTTGATCCGGAATGCTAATGTATCTGGAAGTTGATGGTGATGGACATGGTGTCACGGTCCGGTCACAGACCGCTCTGGTCCACTCCCGGGTTTACGGCCGGCGGGGACTCAATCCTGGGCCAGTGCCGCTGTTTCACTCCACCTTCTCTCCTCACTCCAGGGATCAGCGCACCTTTTGTACCACTTTTATGTTCGTTCAATAAAAACACTTGAACTGGAACTTTGTGTCAGTGTAGCGTGTGTTGCGATTGAGTCCTACAAGTACACCCCCCCGTGACACATGGGGAAGGATGGAAGAAGGAAGAAGATGAAGAACATCCCAGGTCAGTCAGTGGTGGAGTTTCAAGATGGATGATAGGCATATTACCATAGGACCATCCAACTTTTCTCTGACGTGTTTGCCATGACAATGAGGGCATGTCTCAGGTAGCTGGTGTTAAAGGTGTTGTTTTACAGTTAAAACAAACGAATGACTAGGCCTGTGCTGTCGTCCCCGACAGCAAGGTGTATCTCGGCGAAACGGCCCCATTTTCATCTGCCACAGCTGGCACCAACGGGACCTTAATCAGACATTGTGTGATTTCTAAGGGTTTATAAATTATTAACAAGCAATTAAGAGGCCCCATCCCCAAACCTTGACAAACATGGGAAGGGTCTATTTGACTTTTTTGATTTGTCTGGATGTTTGTGAAGGGTGTTTTTGCCAAATTTTGTCAAATTCCCTAAAACTACATTGTACTTTCAGTCTATAGGGGCGCTACAGAGGTAACTGGCATCATATTAGTCAGATTGTGTTCAGGGCCGGGGGGTAATTAGGTGTTTCATGTTTGAGCCTAATCGGGCAAAGTTGTTGTTTTTTGGACTTATATCACGAAAATGATATTATGGAATCACGTCGGATCTGGGTTGATTTTGGTATTTCTACGATGAATATTAATGAAATAATGAATTAATTAATTATCTAAAGCTGTAAATGCAATAATTGAAAAAGTATTTTTCAACTTTTCTAGACAGGTACATATCATGAAGACGCTAAACTGGATTGAGATTGGTACTTCTACGAATTAATCCTCCTGAACATAAACAGAATCTCATGAATTTTGGCACTGTTATCAGGGCTAGTGTATATTTAATGTACATAGACAAATTACAGAGGTCAAATAAAGAATGCCTCAATAGCGCCCCCATGTTTATGACCCCTATGGGACTCTGGTCTTTGAAGATCCAATTAGATTTTGTACAGTGATTCTCCACAGTGTACCCAACATAAAACATTTTTGATTGAAAATGAGAAGTCAGGTATATTTGACAGCCTCTAACTTGCACATGCTTTGCCCGATTAGGCTCAAACTTGAAACACACCCCCGGCTCTGAACACATCTGACCAATATGCTGCCAGATACCTCTATAACACCCCCTATAGACTCAATGCAGAATGTAGTTTTAGGGAAATTTAAAAAATGGCAAAAAACATCCTTCACAAACATTCAGACAAATCAAACAAGTCAAATAGACCCTTCTCATGTTTCTTTGTCATGGTTTGGGGGCTGTGGCCTCTTAATTGCTTGTTAAATATATAATATATATACAAACCCTTAGAAATCACACAATGTCTGATTAAGGAGCACGTTGGTGCCATAGCATTTCTTGCAGACGTATGAGGCTGTTTTGCTGAGATACACCTTGCTGTTGGGTACGACAGCGTGGGCCTAGTTTTTATTGGTTTAATTGCAGGTGGCTTATTTTGGACTTGCTTTCATCAACTTTTTGCTTTTTCCTCTCAAAAGATCTGGCAACACTGCAGGGTACTTGCAGCAGGCCCCGTCTCTGTTTTAGACACTCTCGGTTGCCCCTGGGACTGTTTCTTGTTGACTCCATGCTGAAATGCCAAAACAGGCGTGAGAGAAAACAGATCAATGAAGCTCCATATCAGATGATGGAAACGCTGTTAGAGGAGTGTTAGCAGAGAACATCAAACTGACCAAAACAACAGTGACATCATCACCATCATAAACCTTCATCATAGAGTTCAGAGTGCTCCTACCATAATCATATCATACTGGTGCATAATTTTTGTCTTTCCACTAAAAATAAATAAAGGAAAAATCAATCATTAAATGTCAAGGTTCTCAAAAACATGAATGAAATTAAATTGCAGTCAAAATTTTATATATTAAATCACATTTTTATTATGAGGGTATACAATTTGTCACAGTCACTCAAAACCTACCCTACCTCTTATAACACTTTAGTCCCTCCCTGCCCTCCAACATCAAATCAGTTTTTATCTTTTTAATCAGACAAAGTGTTAGTCCACAAACTCTGATTTGATATTGCTGAAGAGGCCAGGGGAGGGAGCAAAGTAAAATAATATTCATCATAGATTACCTACTTGACATGGTTTTAAAGGTCCTATATTCTGCAAAATTGACTTTATTGAAATTATAACCATGTTATAATGTTGTTTCTACCTCAAACACATTCCCCAAGTTGTGTTGTGCTATTAGTGATGTAACAAATAGTCCTCTCTCTGCACTGTCAACAAACGTGCCCACGGTGTGTCGCTGGGTTCATTCATTCCGCTCAGAAGTGACAGAGAAGCATTGTTGCTATTTTGCTAGGTTACCACCATTCATCAACATATGTGATTGTGGAAGATGTGTGTTCGGCTGTGAGGGTGTTAAGGCTTTGTTTATATCAGGGCTGCCCCAGTGGGGCCCGGGGGGCAAAGTTGGCCCGCCAAGCCCTTTGATTTGGTCCGCCAGGACAACTCAGAATTGATGGATACTAAGTCCAATTATTGAATGACATAGGCTAAGCTGATTCAGCTCAGAGTTGGCCCAATGGTTGGCCACATTAAATGGTCAGATTTTATTGGATTTGTAAAATATGAAAACTAAATAATTAACTGTACATGAGTCAAAAACAATTTTATTCAGCTTCCACATGAATGGGAATGTTGACTCTTATATTAATTTTTTTTGAGGGAGGACCCCCAGAACCATAGATGACATTATATTACTCTTTGTAATAAACAAAAGAGCTTCAATTATAGAATCACTGACATTTCATCTCAAAAAATATTTTTGTATTTGGCCCACGGACCAGTAAGACATTTTTTTTTTGGCCCCCCGAGGATTCCAGAAAAACCCCTGAAAACCTGCACGAATGGTTTGGTCCTGTCTTAAAGAGACAGGAGCCTAATCAGAATCCAAGTGCATTGAAAAGTAAATCTTGCTCTGTACTCTAAGCTCTACTTACAAACTGTGCAGTAATTCACACACAAAAAAATTTCATTGTCTCAATTTACGTAAATAGATCAGTCCAACTATCCATCCATCTTCTTCCACTTAATCAGGGCCGGGACGCGGAGGCAGCAGTCTAAGCAGTGACGCCCAGACTTCCCTCTCAGTCCAACTAAATGATGTGCATTCAATTCACCTGGACTATTTCACATTTTCAAATGCTGTATTTTTCCATTAGCTTAATGCAGCACAATAGTTCTATCAGCTTTTAGTCACACATATATGATATTTCTTAAATTGTAACAATGTGAAATAGTCTATGTCGTGGGCACACTTGGGGTTTGATACCCAAATAATAAGTCCCCCGCAATTTGAACAAATAGACAGTATGTTCTGTCCTCACTAGATGTGACTGGCTATCCAGCTAGACAGGCAGTTAACAGACAAGTATATTTAGTTTTGTTTGAATCTTTTTGTGAACCATTTATTCTCTTAATCCTGTAAAGCTGTGAACACACAGAAAATCCGAATAAAGTAACATAACATTCAATGCATTTCTTATGACTATTCAAAAAAGTTTTCACTGCCTAAATGGCCATTAAAACTAAGCCTGTGCTTTTGGGTGGTGGCAGACGGTTGTCCCAGTCACATGGTTTTGAGGTGAGCTCCCGAAACAGTTCTTTGCCTTGTACAGTTATAGGCACAAGAGAGCCTAAGGGGTCATACAAACTATTAACAGTGGATAGTACACCTCTTTTTGTGAATGGCTTTTGTTCTATTGAGACTTGGAAAGTGAAAGTGTCTTACTCTAGGCTCCAGCTCGTCCCCGACAGCAAGGTGTATCTCGGTGAAACGGCCTGATTCGTCTGCCACAACTGGTTAGGGTTAGGGGTCTATTTGACTTTTTTGATTTGTCTGGAAGTTAGTGAAGGATGTTTTTGCCAAATTTTGTAAAATGCCTTAAAACTTCATTGTTCTTCCAGTCTATAGGGGGCACTACAGAGGTAACTGGCATCATATTGTTCAGATGTGGACAGGGCCGAGGGGTAATTGTTTAAGCCTAATCGGGTATGTGCACGTTAGAGGCTGTCAAATTTATCTGACTTCCCAAATTCAATACAAAATGGCTGACTTCCATATTTTATGTTGGGTACACTGTGGAGAATCACTGTACCAAGTTCATTGCTCTCTGCCAAAGTAAGTGTGTCCAGGGTCCCATAGGGGTCATAAACATGGGAACGCTATTGAGGCATTCTTTATTTGTAATTTGCAAATATACATTAAATATAAACTAGCCCGGATCACTGTGCCAAAATTAATAAAATTTTGTTCAGCAGGATTAATAGCTCAATAAAAGTGTGTCAGGGCATTAATTAGTTAACTATTTAATTGTCATTAATCGTAGACGTACCAAACTCAATCCAGTTCAGCGGCTTCATGATATGCAACTGTCTACAAAAGTTCAAAAAGACTTCTTGAGTTATTGCGTTAACAGTTTTGGGCAGTAATTAATTAATTACTTAATTAATATAGCGTTCACACGAAGGATCTGCGGATGCAAACCAACATGATTCCATAATATCGTTGTTTCGCCGATATAATGATAAAGGTTTGGTTAGCTAATCCAGAGGTAGAAAAAATAACTGAAAAAGCTCAAAAAAGGCATAATAGTATATCTCTATCTTAAGAAAGCCAGATGGGGACTGAACCATTGGTTACATTTGTCTCAATATTTTTTCTTCAAACTGGGTTCTTTCAGTGAAATGCTGTGAGGTCAGAGCGCTCTGCTGAAGCTCCCATTTTTCCTTGATCCATTATTCATCCTTCCCTAGTGGAGCTGCGCCTCTATGGTAAATGGTTTCCACGGCTACACTAGTGCTGCCTTGACCATGCACACATCATGAAACAAATATGCACTTTGCAGGGAGTCAAAACGCAGTACACATTACTTTTTCACATCTCATGACACAGCAGCCTGAACACAGTGTGATAGTAACAAATTCGTTCAAAGCACAAACAAGTGAATGATCCAGTAGAGCTGCAGTATTTCAGGCCTATTGGGGCCAACATAAGCTCATTATGGAGCAGTAACCATGGCACACACATATGAGAGAGACAAGCGCTTCTTCACATATGTCAACCCAAGAAGAAGAACAAGAAGCTGCTCTTAATAATTGATTCTTAAATTCACAAACAGCATCATTAAAAAAAAGAGATAAAAGTCGAAAGTGGCACATGTTGCAGTCAAAGTATTGGGCTTGTTATCGCCATAAAGAAAATATTTATAAACACTGCTTATGCTTCCTCATGGTTGTAGGATTGATCCTCGGGCCAATCAAATACTGTGTGTGAGTCTGTATGTCCTCCCCCTCTAGCCCTGCAATTGTACATGGTGTACCTAGCCTAAGGCCCTAACGAGAATAAGCAGAGGACGATGGATAAAAGAACGACACTAGACTGAGCCTTTAAGATTTTTGAGGTGGTATTGTTAAAAATGAATCAGCTTTAAATATAGATAAATATACAATAAGTAAATTGAATCAATGTATTGGTATAACCTATATATAATGATTACATAACCACACATGCTTACCCTGGTGGGATGGATCCCCTGGCAGTGACCACAGATATCCGCTGGGTGCCTGGGCGGTTCAGGTTGTTCTGCCCATTGATGGTGAGTGCGTGGTGGCCGTGTGATGAGAGAGGGGGCATCATGGGGGAACAGGGGAGATTGGAATTGGACAGTGGCACCTGCACCTGTTCAGCTTTGGCTTGCCCTCCCCCCACACTTATGTTAATGTTATTGTCATTGGTGCCCGAGGAAGAGGATGTTTGGGACCAGTGGGATGTGCCGGCAAAAGTGTTGCTTTGCCGCACTGTTGTCAAGGTACCTGTAGCGCCTGCGTTACCACCTTGACCGCCGTAGAGCTTTCGTCTTTGAGAAGCAAGGATAGCATTGGAGGCGGCTCTAGTGCTGTTGACCAGAATACACTGCTGACAGGAGCAGGGCTGGCCCGAGCTGGCACCCACGGGCCATGATTGAGATTTGGGAATGGATCCCATGATGAGAGGGTAGGCCAGGTCCATGCGTCTGCGAAGTCGCCTCTTACGCTGGCTCTGTCGGTTGGTCTGGCACATGCTGTTAAAGTCGATGAGGTAACAGAAGCCCAGTGAGGTCAGGTCCAACCAGGGGTGCTGCTTCTCATAGGCATTTTGGATGGTAACACAGATCTCCATGTCGTAAGGCGTCCATGAACCGTTGTCATTCTCCCACTCCCATACCACACCTTTCCCCGGGGCTGAAGAAGGCTCATAGAAGTTCCTCTGCACTGGCCTCATGGTGCCTTAAAACAAAAAGATAAAAACATGTAAATATGCATGTTTGGAAATAATAACCACTGTGAAGGGCGAGTCCAAGAGTCTATGTTCAAAACTGTACAATTTCAGCCATAGGAAAGACTACAAAATTTAGTTTCATATAATACAGATAATGCAATTACTGATGTTGCAATACCAATAATCTAAGTATTATAATGTGCAACTTTAATCAAAACAATCAGAAACAAATACCAAAGACAACTGTTACTTATACATCAGAATACACATGTACAATACAACTCTCATACAGCAGAGTACAGTACTAGGTATGAACATATGGTTGTAAATTTATCATTACCTGACATCTGTGGCACTAATGAATACACGTGAAACAAATGATTAAGGACCCTCATCAACGGATGCATCAGCGGTGACAGCGCTGAGCCTAAATGCACTTCTTTAATCAGGTTCATTAAGAACTTGACCTGCAGCAGGAAGACCCCACCATCTGCCCCGGGACACAGCATTATATGAAGAACCTGGAAGGGTAACTTTAATGCTAAGTAAAAGCAAAAGTGCTTTTAAGTGTATCGAACAGTCAAGAATGCTTTATGGGGCCAAGTTTGTTTGGACCAATCGGGACCAATCAAGCCAGCTCAAAAATGTGTCTTTTTTTGGTGTTCCAATTAAAGCATGTTCTTAACGCAGTCCCACAGCTCAGAATATTGTTTTATACTTTAGTCAAGACAAGAAAAAGAGAGCGGTTCAGTATCTACTGGTTAGGTACAAGATACTAATCAAAACTAAAAAAAAAAGGATATTCAAATACAATTCTAAAACTACAATGAATGGTAGATAGGAGTTCAAAAACATACCCAAACAAAACCTCTGACAAACATTAATTATTCATATTAATAAGATTGACGAAGAGGATGATTAAAAATGTTTGTCCAAAAAAAGTTAAATCTGGACTTAACTTAAAATGAAGTAGTGTTGACGTTGTAATGGTTCATATTGCTATATTACAATGAAAAATACTATGATCTATACAATCTTATGTAAGTTTGAAAGTGTAGTATTGTGACACTATGTGGATCCAGACATCAAACCTACACCAGATGATGAATACATTGTGCTGCAGCAGGAAGCTCACAGTCAGTAACTCTGTACCTCTGTTGATGGCTACTCAGCTGCTGCCTCCATTATAACACAATTACTGTAGTCACATGGGAAATCAGGACACCTTTGCCAATCCATCTCTGCAGTGGACTACACGTCAGCAACAGTGCTCTGGTGCTCCAGGACGTCACAGCCCCCGTTCCACATCTAATTTAATGGGCAAATGCTCACTGCGCTGCCAGGGAGGACCATGGTGATAACAGAGGGGTGGAAGTACGTACAGAGGATGAATGAGTAGGGGGGTCCTGTCTGGGTTTAACCCCTTCATCCCCTAAGCTCTGGGGCTGCTCTGGAGAATAAAATGCATCAGCAGAATCAGTGACCTTGAGACGCTGCTGCATGTAACGGCAAAAGGGCTGAGTTAATTTCATTTGAAGCTGCTCACACGACCAGCGAGCTCGGTCATACTCACGGCTTTAGTCACCCATGCAGCTTTCAAACATGGCTGCACTAGCTTTGCAGAAAAATGAATGATTCCTAGTGTTTGCATTTTATACAAAGTACAAACTAAACAGCCCAGTGCTCGCATGCCAACCCATCACTATATATTTTATACAGTTCCCAGTGCAATCAATAGTGGCACTAACTAACTTAACTACATTGTATCCACCACAACTTTAGATTTAAAAACTTTTCCCTGTAAAATACTGTGTGTATGGATGAGGTCTGACATAAGAGATTTTCTAAAAACATTATGGTGGACTATGAATGATGAATACTAGAAATGAATAAGTCATTTTTTTATTTTAATGAAGGTCAGAGGCACAAGAAATTACAGCTCAGTACTAAATGTCAGTGTGAACGTGTGTGTCTGTGTGTGTCTGTGTGTGTCTGTGTGTGTCTGTGGGTGTGTGTGTCTGCGTGTGTGTGTCTGTGTGTGTGTCTGTGTGTGTGTCTGTCTGTGTGTGTGTGTGTCTGTGTGTGTCTGTGGGTGTGTGTGTCTGTCTGTGTCTGTGTGTGTCTGTCTGTGTGTGTCTGTGTGTGTGTGTGTGTCTGTCTGTGTGTGTGTCTGTCTGTGTGTGTCTGCGGGTGTGTGTCTGCGCGTGTGTCTGTCTGTGTGTGTCTGTGAGTGTGTGTCTGTGAGTGTCTGTCTGCGTGTCTGTGTGTGTGTGTGTGTGTGTGTGTGTGTGTGTGTGTGTGTCTGTCTGCATGTGTCTCTGTGTGTCTGTGTGTGTGTGTGTGTGTCCGTCTGCGTGTGTCTCTGTGTGTCTGTGTGTGTAACAGTAATGAAAATTTTGATTTTAAAATCACTGAGTCATGAGCTGGCTGATAAAGATAAAAAGTAGTACCAGTCCAGCAGCAGGTAATTGTGTGGGGTCTGCAGTCCTGTACATCTCAGTATACTTGTAAAATAATTGGTGATCCTAAATTAGGTTGAGCATGTAGCAGCTTGAGCCAGGTTTAGTTAATGTCTTGGGCCAGTTTGCTCCATATAGTCCCACCCACCCTCTCTCTCCTCCATTTTCTGTCAGTCAAACGTCTATCCAACAAAGGCAGTGCAATGTGTTTTTCTGATAAGAATTGCATTTAATCTGCATCCATTTTTAACTCTTTGAAAAAATAAACTCAACTGAACATGGACCAGACTAACTCAATAAAATGGTCGGCCAGGATTGAGAACTAGAGTCCAGTACTGCCTTTTACAAAAGCTGCGTGTAGCTGTGACCTGCTGATGTTCTCCATACGACTATTCTGGCTCTTTCTGACAGGAAACAGAGTTAGCGTTTCCCGTTAGACCTAGTGTATATTTGGTGGCCATCTTTCCTGCCCACCCTGGCGTCACGTCCTCCAGTTGTCCTTGGCTGACACTGCAGTGGTTTGCTGTACAACTGCATCATGCATCTCACTGGGATGATGACCCTAGTGACGTATAAGGTGAGGTGGGTTCAAGAGGAGCTTCCTGCAGACTGTAAGCTAGATACAAATTTTAGCCATTGTTTTGTTAAAGTATTACTCATTTGGGATGGGCGATGTGACCAAAGTGGATGTTGGTTTTAAACCCGTAAAACCGTTGGAAATTAATATTAGGGCAGCCCAATATTCCTGTGTTTAATATTGCAACATCAATATTATTGTGAAGTTATTGTTTTGTTATTGACTAGTTCAGTTTAAGAGTAAATGAGGACTAAAACAGGACTAAAACAAGACCAAAGCAAACCTAAATTAAGGAAATCATGACTAACATTTGACTTTGTTTTCATTCAAGGCTGTAAGTAAAATGATGTAACTGTAAATCTAGGTCACAATAAAGATCATGGTGATTTTTGAGATACAGATGTTGTGTTTTCTGATATTGCAATAACAATATTTATTTATTTAACAGATTTATTGTGCAGCCTAATTATTTTATTTAATGAAAAAAAAATATTCAGTATGCCACAATACATTGTCCAGCCTTTAGAAGTGGCCTGTTACTTTGATACATGCAAATTGCTGTATTTTCTGCTGTTTTGTCAAAGAAAGGGAAAGTTTGTCTCATGGTCTCGTGGTCTCATGGTCTCGTGGTCTCGTGGTCTCGTGGTCTCATGGTCTCATGGTCTCATGGGAGGCAGAGGTTCCCACTACTGAGCAGAAGGAACAAAAAGTGTACTCCTCCAACACTGTCTGTTCTGCTGCTGACGTTAGCCTTCCCCTCAACACTCCCTCCTCCTGGCACCTCACCAACATCAGCCCCAGAGCCATTCTTCACATTTTCCACCCTGTCACTCGCGAGACCACAGCCTGCACTCACGCAATGCTTCTTGGACAGAGAGCAGAAATGTGTGTCATTGCATCAAGAGTCCGCTTCACCTTGTACTTAATGCTTTGCCTGGTGCTTCTGCTGCAGTTGTGGGGCCAGATCTAGCGCCATAATACATCCTTATAATTGACAAGCTTCTCCAATTTCCCCCGGGGTGACGGCAAGAAGCCTATTAAAATGTAACGCTGCATTTTTTCTACAGACGAAAACGCCATTATGTAGCATAATGCTGCCTGAAAGGTGTTTAAAGTCCTGTATTATGCAAAAACTGAGCTTTTAATCAAGTTGTTTGTGCCTCAAATCCATATCCAAAGTTATGTTTTGAACCCATGGTGAAACCGGTGTCACGCGTCCTTTAAAGTCTGGAAAGGTCCATATACAGCTCTATCCTTGAGTTTTACCCATGAAGTCCCAAAGTGACACATAGGGAACACCCTGGTGGGTAGTTTGTTATGTGATTTTTTTCTTCCCATAACGAGATTTCCAAGATGGCTGTCTGCTAGGTGTGCCCATGTGCATAATACTAGTGCTTACATAGCCTGTCTTTATTACATTTAACCAGTTCTGAACACATTTCTTGAACAAATTGATTTAAAAAAAATAAATAAAGGGCTTTTAACCTTAAAATGGTCATAGATAACCCAATGTGTTAATATATTTATTTACTGTTGAATTCAAATAATAGACAAACATGTTATATTAATTCAATTATTAAGAAAAACATTTCACCAATCAGTAAATCAAACAGACATGCATGATTGTTAGAAGATAGTTTGTTCCTGTCTTGAAACAGGGACAGGTGAGACAGGACGCGTCTAAATCAGACTCCCAAATGGGAGCTCCACAAAACCAATATATTAGATAAATATTGTTTGATGTGGCAAAATGTAAAATAGTAACCTGAATGTATCCAAAATAGCCATAATATAGGACCTTTAACGTCTGCCATTATATGGACTTTGACTGATACATGCACTGTAAAATCATATTCATATATTCACTGAGATTAATATAAAAAAAGTTCAACGTTCCAAGAAATAAAGTTTTGGAAACATGACGGAGGAATACATTTTCAAAAAGCACTGAATATACACTGTAATACTAAACCACGCTCACGTCATATGATTCCTAATTGCAGTAAGCTATATTACATTTGACATTTGAGTCAACCTCAGCTACACCACGTGTTACTTTGCATTGTCAATACAAAGAAAATGTGTGACATTTCTATTTCTTCAAGTGATCTAACAAACAAAGGGCCTGGTGAGCTGTGTGCAAAGACAATCTGTGAGTTATCATTAAACAGCATTCATAATACCATCACAAAAAACAGTAAACATGGGAAAAATAGAATATGCTAATAAACAGTATGGGGCGTGAATAAAATAACTGGAGCACGTCTGATGTTTTCTCATAAAGCACAGAGCTCAACATATTAAAACAAACCTTTATTGCCTTAAAAAGACGAGGAAAGACTAGCAATGTTTACAATTGGCTAAGGGCATGGTTCAAATAAATAGTCATGTCTGAAGCACCTATATAAAGGCTTACTAACCACCAACTGCCTGTGATCAAACTTTCAGCACTTTCAATTTCCCCAATTCTCTTCAATTTTAGTGAGCTATGGTAGTAACTAAGTAGATTCCCTTAAACATCTTTTGGCCCTCAGGCTGGGTAGGGCACGAGTGAAGGAAAGAAGGAAGAGGAGGCATTAAAGATGATTTTCTACCAACAGACAATACAAAAGATGCCTCTACTCACTCAAATCTTTGAAAGTAAGGACTGCAGAAAAACATTGTCCACAAATACATTTTACTGCCAGTCAGAGGACAACAGGCTAAGAAGAAAAAGAGGCTGCACCTCCTTTTTCAACTTTCCTTAAATCTCAACACGACACAGTAAGCTGGGCAGGTGATGCAGCGTTTGCATTTACTAGAGAAACAAAGAACAAAGACAACAAAAATGAAGAGTTCTCTGCCTGCCAAAAATCTGCTGCAGTGGAGCAACAGACCCTCATACAATCTTCTGACTTTGTGGATGTCCCAAGCAGCTTTCAATTTTAGCCAAAAAGTTACCATTTCAGTTGTCATGTTAACAATAAATTAGACATATAATATGGGTTATGAATCATTTTCAACATAAAGTATTCAGTGAAAATGTAAAATACACCGCATTTTCCATAGACTCTTTCCATCCATCTCCACATTATTGAAGTAAATATGTCTGGTTTTAACCGTAGACTTTTTGGTGATGGTGGATTGAAAAAGACTAAAGCAGTTTCCTTGCTAATAAATGTAGCTTTTGCCATTTCTGATACTATGTTTTATTATTATTATTATTATTATATACCATTATGATGTATCACATCAGTCATAGCAGCATCAGTCCAGGCAGTAAGATCTTTTGTTATTCTTCAACCTCCAGATGAAGGTGAAACTGTGCCTTTTTGCTGCACGACTGCCTCCATCCACTAAACACAAATTCTCTTCAAACGGGAGCCATGTAAATCTATCAGCAGCTGCGTGCCACCGTCTTAGCTTTAAATGCCCTAGTCCCCCACCCACCACCGAGCAGAGTCAGGGCAGACTGCGGCCACTTTCACACATTTGGGACTGTCTCCACTTCATAAAAGTGGTACACAACTGAAAACTGGCTTCTGCACGTTTCCTGTGGCAATATTCTGACATTAGTTAATTATCTGGATTCTTGCTGCTTTTTCTCAGTGAAGAACTGAGGCTTATTATTCTAACATCACTGACAGCTGCCAACTCTAAGCTTCTCATGTCGGTATGCTTCAGAGTGCCTTAACTTGGCAGCATGACTATTTTAGCTCAGTACACTACTGGTAAAATATACTGTTAGTTGATGCCAATTAAAGCATTTCATATACGTAATTATTACTTGTCCAACTTGACCAATGCTACATTCAGATTAAAGCTGGAATATATTTGTAGGTGAATTGTTGCTATCCATGAATAAAGTATTAAAATACATTACCTCAAGATTACTTTGATGCTTCCCTGACATAAATCAGAAAGAATTAACTCTACTTTTCAAGGCCTCATGTCATGAGAACCCATATCTCCCTAATCCATCCAATGTGTGACAAACTCATCTGACCATAATTCTGTTCTACAGTATACAACACAAGTGTATGTGTCCAGCAAAGCAGCTGCAACATAAAGATCTAAACAAATCCCGATATAGGCAATGATGGTCAGAATTGGCATCTGGATTTAGCAAAAGCAGGCAGAAGCTGTGATTTGAGGTACTTTGCCTTTAGGGAAAGAAAATCATGTAGACATTACAATACTATAGTATAGTCAATAAAAGATAATAAAGCTTATTTGTCAAAAATGTATCAAACTAAATCCTGGCTTTCATAAGTCAAGTGTATTGCATGACATGCATGAATAAAATAGCCACGTGCTTGCTGGAGCTGCACTAGTGTGACACACGTGTCTAAACCCATAGCTCTGATGCAGTGCACCATTTATCAGTGACAACACCATATTTTATGTCAGCCATTACAGTGGAACTACTGTACAGTGGTAAAAGCATTGGTCTCTGCAGAAGGGTGACTGATCTGCCAAACGCCACAGACTTTGAGGAATAAATTCAGCCCACTTTCTATCGGACGACCTGCATAAGTGGAAGAGAAAAACTTGTAACCACTGCTTGGAAGAAATGTGTTACAAGAAACTATGACAAAGCACAACCCACTGTGTGGTCAGACCCAACAGAGACACTCTCATATCCTCCTACTGTTTGACCTAAACTGTACTATGACAATACAACACAGGACATGGATATGATCAAGAGAAAACTTCTCTTGGCAGCTTTGAGGTGGATAGCATACAGTAAACTAGGCCCACGCTGTCCTACCCAAAAGCAAGGTGTATATCGGTGAAACAGCCCCATACATCTGCCCCAAATGCTATGGCACCAACAGCCACCATAATCGGACATTGTTTATGTGACTTCTAAGGGTTTTTTTACAAATTCTGTAAATTTCTCTAAAAGTAAAATTCTTCTTTCAGACATCCTGTTTGTTGTAGACTGGGGCCATTATAATATTTTGTGTTGGGTACACTGTGGAGAATCACTGTACGAAGTTTCATTGCTCTCTGCCAAAGTAAGTGTGTCCAGGGTCCCATAGGGGTCATAAACATGGGGGCGTTCTTTATTTGACCTCTGTAATTTGCATATATACAGTAAATATACACTAGCCCGGATCACTGTGCCAAAATTCATGTGATTTTGTTTATGTTCATCAGGTTTAATGGCTCAATTAAAGTGCTTCAGGGGATTAATTAGTTAATTAATCCATTATTGTTCATCATAGAAAGACCAAAATGTATGTAATCTGGTGCCTTCATGATAGGTAACTGGACAGAAAATTAGAAAAAGATCAGGCAAAAACTTGAGTACCAAACTCAATCCAGTTTGGCGTCTTTATGATATGTAACTGTGTATAAAATTTGAAACTGATCCGGCAATTAGTTTTTGATGTAGGATCTGCGGACAAGAACGCACATGTGGACGTGATTCTATAATATCGCTGTTTCGCCAATAATGAGTTTTTGCTGAGACATTATGTTAGAAGTTATGTCAGACAGGCTCTTATCAAAGGAAACGTCTGGGCAGGACACGGTCTGTGGTGGTTAATTTTATAAGCACATACCGGGGTGGTGTAGGAGGAACACTAATGCATCAATGTTTGTAATTATTAGTTTAGTTTAAATTGCCAGAAAAATACACTTTTCATACCTCTACAAGTGTGCATTAGTAGTCATAGAAACACCTATTTGTTGTCTCTAAATGTCACAAGATGCAGCAGTTAAAATAAGGGTCATGAACAAAAGGTAAAGAAATGCTTCAAAGACTTGCCACTAGAATAAAGTGAAAAATGTCAGGACAGGTCAGACTTATTTCACAGAACCACTTACCCCGAGGTCAGGGGTTCTGTTGCAGATACCAGGAAGTGGAAACTGCTGAATTACAGACATCACCATGGGAATGTGACTTTTAGGAAGACCTTTATCTGTGTGGTTTTGCAATAATATAGTGACTTACAATGAGATGCGTATAGCCAGAATAGAATGCTTGAAATATACACATTTGCATCAAATTAAATTATTTCAGTGTGCATAGAAAGAAGCTTACCCAACCAAAACCACTCTCCAGTGACTGCACAAAATAGACAAAATACCTTCTACAGTATGGGACACCCTAATTACACTGAACCCAAATGGTGTTGTTGAACTGCTTTTTGTTTGTGCTATTGTACATTCATTATTAGAGTAAGAACAAGAACCTTAGTGTTATCAAAATTCAAGTAAAAGTTGTTTGTGATAAAAAATCTCTGTATATAATTCACATAGCGATTACTCCTGGGGTGAAAAAGTGATTTAAGCAGCAAGTGTGCTTAGAGATTGGTCTGATCCAGAAAAAAACTTAAAAATAAAACATCTACTGTGGGATGTGCCATGCGCCAAGCACTTACCAGACTTGGACTCTCACCAGGAACCATGATTTAGAAGCACTTACAGGTGACACGGAGATAGAGGCAAAGGGCGAGAAACACCCACATTGATATTCCACAGAGCGCCCTGGCTGTGAACAATCACAGTAAGTGATGTACAGCACGAGGCTGGATACTGCACCTGTGCATACCCGGGTCGGGTTTCAATAAACATGCTATTTTTGTGTATTCTATATTCTATAATATTTCAAATTATTAGTATGACATAGAACATTAATTAATGCATTCATGTATTTATCGTTTTCACAATAAAAATATTTATCATTTAAATAAATAAATAATCTGTAATTATTTATAGACTAAATCTATTATTTATTTATGTAGTTCCATATGCAAATTAATCATTCAGGGGCGGGCTTAATAACAGGTATTTGGCAGTTTATATTGTTTTGTCAGCCATGGTCCTCCATAATAAGTCACAAAAAGTTATCTGAAATTGTGAGTGCGCTTCTGAAATATGTGTATGTGTTTTGTCCTTCAGGGACACCGAATTCTATTCATTGCTACTATCAATAAACTAGGCCTGTGCTGTCGTTCCCGACAGCAAGGTGTATATCGGCGAAACGGCCCCATACATCTGCCCCATACATCTGCCACAACTGGCACCTTAATCAGACATTGTGTGATTTCTATGGGTTTTTAATATTGTTAATGAGCAAATAAGCCCCCAAACCATGACAAACATGGGAAGGGTCTATTTTACTTTTTTGATTTGCCTGGATGTTTGTGAAGAATGTTTTTGCCAAATTAATTGTCATTAATCGAAAATGTACCAAACTCAATACAGTTCGGCGTCTTTATGGTATGTACCTGTGTGCAAATGTTGAAACTGATCCGGCAATACGTTTTTGAGTTATCGTGTTCAAAGCTAGGATCTGCCGACGCGGATAGATGTGATTTCATAATATCGTCGTTTCGCCGAAATAATTAATGGCTGTTCCCAAGAGAAAATGAAATTTAGAAGTGTTTATTAGAGAAACAATAAGCACAAAACACAACATAAAAGGAAGTAAAAGCAAACCAAATACAGAGATATTTTACAGTGCTTAGAAGGCAGATGATGTATTGGTCTGAAGGTAAACTTAAAACCAGAAGTTAGACATAAACAGCACTGTTTAAGTATGGAGAGAAGTAGCATGTAGAAGTAAATGCCTCTCATACAGTATGTGGAGAACATGTATGAGCAGAGGTTTACCAAAGCACTCATAAGCAAACAGTCATCGGCTCTTCGGCGTAGGCTATGGCTATGTATAGGACAGAGGAAAGCTTCTGAGAGAGCCCTTCTACTTTCAGCTTTACAGATTTGTCATGGTGCTGCTGAGCTAAACGGTTTTCTTTTCTTTGGTAGACAACGCTAAGAACAATAGAGAAAGCCCTTATTTTGGTCTTCACTAGCTTTATGGACTCTAGTGTGGCTCCCTATCACCACAGACATCTTCAACTAAGTCAGCACAGTTTCGATTCAGCTGGTCATTTTTCATTAGATTGTCATTAAAGAATGTACATTTAATGTCTATTTTGTATTGCTAACCAAAGAGTTTATGAATATCACAGAAGCATGATTGGTCATAGAGCTGTGGTGTAATGTTTGAGGAAAACTAAACGTATTTTCTTTATGTTATAATAAACTACGCATCAAAAATAAGTAGCTCTCAGCCATTTTCATTTAGTAAAAGTAGCTCTCAGGGGCAACAACACTATGGTGATAATGATCTAAATCTGATTAATTCATTTTTTTTATTTGACCTTTCTTTAACCAGGAAAGTCCCACTGAGATTCCAAATATCTTTTTCAGGAGAGTCCTGTCCCCAATGGGCCACCTATTGTACATATTTTTAGTGGTAGGGGAAACCGGAGTGCCAGGAGAAAACCTACGCAGACACGGGGAGAACATGCAAACTCCAAACAGAAGGACTCCAACTGGGATTCGTACCCATGTATGCCTCATGAAAACAGACTGGCTGCTAAGAATGATCCTTTCTGAGATGAAAATGGAAAACTGTAATGTTTGTCCCTGAAACCAAATATTGCTGACTGCCATATTTCAGGCAATCTGGCGCACAATTATATTGTTCTTTATGTTCCATAAGGAGAAAAAAGTCAAACATTTAATTGGATAAATATTTGTAATTTTGATCATAGAATTTCTGACTTTGCTAAAGGCCCTAAGCATTTTACCATTAACAAAAATATTTGGAACAAAGTATAGAGGTGGGGCTATCTATACTGTAAAAGAATAATGACCACAGAGTTCCCTGTAATTCCCGGAGGCTACCCAGAGCTGAAACAGTCGACATCTCTACAATGTGCCTGATCTTCCTGACCCACGGTAGTGCACAGGGTAGATTTAAAGCTGCCTCCATGATCAAGAAGTAAGATATCCACTTAAGTAGATGAAAGCAGCTGCCGGATAAGATGTGCCCTCTATCACATTCCAGAAGTTCACCGGGAGCTTTCCAGGACTGAGGTCAGAGCAGCAGACAGTGGGCAATGGCTACATGTGATACAAATTAGGGATACCACATTTTAGCAAATCGAGTACGAGTACTTGCACTTCAGTACTCACCAAAACACTGCAGCTGACTTCACTCCATCTGCTCAGGTAGAGGCAGCATCTGATGTAAAGTGCAATCGGTGCGTGGTCTCAGGTTTTATGAGTACAAGTACTTTACAGTGGATACTGGTGTCGGTATCTGTGCATCCCCAATACAAGTGACATAAGTGACGGAGGGACTGCAAGAAAATATGAACTCACACTTGAATACATGTGTTAAATTTTCCAAAAACAGAAATAGTGGTGATCTAAAGGAGCTAGTGGTTGGTACATTGTTAGACGTCATCTTAACAAGACTGGAGTGTGTGCTAGAATGAAAGAGCAGGCCTATGTGCACAGCTAAGGGTCTCTCCACTCGTATCCCCCTGCTGCCGGACTTGTGCACAGCTGAAGGTCTCTCCACTCTTATCCCCTGCTGCCGAACTGTCACTTCCCATCAGGAAAGACCTCCACCTCTCGTCCCCTGTTCCCGCTCTTTGCTCAGCTCTGCCAACTCTTCCTCTGCCTTCTTCAGAGCAGATACACACCAGTCCCTTTCCTGGAACAGATCATGTGGAAGCCAGCCAGCTGCTTGGAGCCAGTAGGGGCCCCAGACTACAATGATATCTAAGGACTGTTTGGGTTCTTTTATTGACTTTTGTTCACAAATTATAAATGATGTTATGTATTTTTAAGATACTGTATAAGTAGATTATCATAATTGTGGCACATTGTGTCATTCCAAACTGTGTGGCCTACATCTCGTTTTTATCGATGCTATTCTAGGACTAAACAATTTGTTTTTCTTTTAACCTGACTTCCACTGATTAAAAACTAGGCCTATGCTACCAGACAGCAAGGTGTATATCGGGGAAACAGCCCCATACGTCTGCCACAACTGCTATGGTACCAACGGTCACCTCACTCAGACATTGTGTGATTTGTAAGTGTTTTTAAATTGTTAACGAGCAATTAAAAGGCCCCGCCCCCAAACCATGGAAAACATGGGAAGGGTCTATTTGACTTTTTTGATTTGTCTGGATGTTTGCCAAATTTTGTAAATTTCCCTAAAACTACATTCTTCTTTCAGTCTATAGGGGGCGCTATAGAGGTAACTGGCATCATATTGGTCAGATGTGTTCAGGGCCGGGGGATAATTAGGT
>JAVQKC010201271.1:0-11181 GCA_036025475.1 Philypnodon macrostomus | reverse complement strand
ATAATCCATCTGAACATAAACAAAATCGCATGAATTTTGGTACAGTGATCTAGGCAAATTACAGAGGTCAAATAAATAATGCCTCTATAGCGCCCCCATGTTTATGACCCCTATGGGACCCTGGAAACACTTAATTTGGCAGAGAGCAATGAAACTTAGTACAGTGATTCTCCACATTGTACCCAACATAAAATATTATTATGGCCCCGCCCTACAACAAACAGGAAGTCGGCCATTTTGGATTGAAATTGGGACCTCACCCCCATCAATCAAAAAAGTCAAATAGACCCTTCCCATGTTTGTCATGGTTTGGGGGCGAGGCCTCTTAATTGCTCATTAACAATATAAAAATCCTTAGAAATCATGCAATGTCTGGTTAAGGTTCCCGTTGGTGCCATAGCATTTGTGGCAGACGTATGGGGCCGTTTCACTGATATACACCTTGTTGTTGGGTACGACAGCGTAGGCCTAGTTATGAATATGGGCCCTCTCCACCTCCTAGCCCCCGGATCAGCTACACTGGCCACTGCTACACTCTTGGCTATGGCTGAACATGAGTCCTGTCCATCAAAAGTGAACATTTTTCTGAGACTAATTGGATCTTGCATCACTAAAGATCGTTGGTTTTCCCGAAATGTCATCTTTATTCAAAGTGCTCATTCACTGATACTGGTGTGTGGTACTTAATTAAGATCTTAGGATTGCACAAGTGGAAGGAATTAGGGCTCCATCCAATCACTTAAACACTACTGCTGTCGGGTCAAGAGAGCGCGACTGTTCGCCTTATGCACAATCATACCCGCACTGGCAGCTGTCTCCTCCGCCTGCTCGTCTGGGCCTCTCCACACATTTCCACTAACCACAATATTTGCGGCTCAGAGTGTGAAAACATGAGCCGTCTGAAGTGAGCAGATCTCTGACGTGGTGATTGGCGGGATGGAGGCAGAGCCCGGGGGATTTAAGGTAAGTAAGCATGGGGCGGCATTTGCAAGGTGAGGTCGTGTGTTGTCGGTCTCGCAGGTATTCATCCGACCCGCACACAAACACGAGGAGAGGAGACAGACACATTCCTGCGGCCGCCCTCAAAGGGAAAAGGGAATTCCCAAACGCTGAAAAATAACACACTCGCTGATGAGAATCCACACAGAGACTTGAATGTGTGTCACTGAAGATGTATGGAGTGAATACATGCAAACGCAAGCTCAAACTCAGCAGGCTGTCATCTATAAAACATAAGAGAGTCTGGCATAAAGATCAGGTCTTACATATGCAAAACACAGAACAGATCCAAGATATAGTATTTTAAGTTGCAAATGGAAGAAGGAGGCCAAAGATACTAACTATAGACACAAGGGTTCAGTGAAGACGGTTAGATTATTTACCAGTGTGAGATACGTAAAAGGGTTTAGTGATTAAAGCATTTGGGTAAAAAAAAGCCTATAACAGGAAAGTATTGTCAGACATCTTACACTAAGCAGCCTAGTGGCCAATGGCACAGGCCTCTATAAGGACAAGAACCGCCTTCTTTGATAAATCTACAGTAAAAATATTGTATTGACATATTCCTCAACTATACTGTATGTATATATGAACCATATCCCAAAACAAGAGACACAACTAATATACTAGGATTTTACACAAAAATGGCCTTTAAGTAAATACCAGACTAAAGACCACAAGAATTGAGGAAGATTAAGAATATGACAGAGGTGAATAGCCGGTAGCAAAGGAATTGTTCAGCTGCCAACACAGACAAAGCAGCTGATTATCTGATCGTTAGAACAACTGCTCTGACTGAATATCCTCCCTCCACATTTACTCACTTCTTCTGTGGGAAAGAAATCAATAAGTCTCTCACCTACAGCCTTACTTTGCACCTGACTTTTTCTCCCTGCGAGCACAGACCGACAATCAGCCCCCCACATTCATGAATCAGACATTACCCATCATGTACCTCAGCTCACAGACCGTACCTTTGTGCTCCAGAGCTTGACGGTCCAGTCGAATGAGGAGGTGATGAAGAGGTGGGAGAAGTCCACGGTGCCCACAGCGCTGTGGCAGCTGATGCCCGTCACCGGCCCCTGGTGGCCCTCGAACATCTCACAGATGCCTGCCTTACTGTGGAGGAAGCACACATGGGACTTTACAAACTGTGACATAGTTACAATTTTTAAACCAAATTTTAAATTTCATACAAATGACAACGTTAGACAATAGAAGATAATAAAATTAGCTGCAGGTAAGTAGTAAAAACATATGAATATATTATGGAAACTGAAAATGCCTAAATGAAAGAGTCTGAATTGAATGTACAGGTATGGTCTGACCTGCCATGTCTTGAAGCCGTGTACACAGTGCCCTCCTCACTGCCCACCACGTAGTTGTTGACATCTCCGGTGGGGAAGTCCATGCATGTCACTGCTACCGGCTTTGACTTGTTGTACACCAGCTCCATTGTCTCCTAAAACAGCAGTTCAATAGACTATAATTTTAGTCATATAATACGTCATTTAAAAATAATATAATTATAATAAATGCAAAAATGTGTTTTACCCCAAAATGTGTCACAACAGCTAAGATAACTTTGATAACTTATCAGAATCAGGATTAGCAACAATGCTGATAGATTCTCCTACATAAAAATATACATCAGTGCTTCTTTCTGTAGTGGGTATATCTGCAGTGGTGAGAGCATACCTGTGGTTGTGACAGCATGTCCAGGCTCCAAGAGCACATGCGTCCATCTGTGGACACTGAGATCAAGTTGTTGGCGTTCTGAGTTCCCACCACGTTCACACAATACACTGGGTGCTAAACACACACACATATGATAAGGACACACTGTTCATGATGTGCTGCAGTGCTTTATTTTCTCAGGTGTCTGATCAAATATTCTATTTTTAGACACTAGTCATTTTAAGGATATTGTTTTAAATATCAATATGTCTTCAGGGTAAAGACATGCACTACTGGTGTGTGAGAATCATCATGTCATCACTGAACTGTCATTGATTTGTAGTGGACACACAGAGGATGCATTGAGTAATCAGCTGGACTCAGTGAAGTGGCTTGATACTGGTCTTAAAGTTCCACTGGTGGGATAATGTGGATCCCAAGAAACCCACATGAGGCCCCTGGGCTGTGGATACTGTAGATACTTCAGATATTGGACAGATACTGGACTGTGGACAGTCATTAGACAGGGGTCAGTGAGTTTACCCACACTGATGTCTGCTCCAGTGTGGGCCAGTATCAGGAGAGCACTACATCAACACTAGTTCACATAGTACCTTTCAACTCACAATAAACGTTTTACAGTATTAAGAGTCTATTTTTATTCACTTCACAGTAACACACTTATGGTATGAAGTGGTATGACTGCTGTAGCCACAGCTGCCCTGGAGCTGACTGAGATGTTGCAGCCATACCGCACATACATCATTCATTTAGTAAGGGCAATATATAGTAGATTCACCTGTTCACCTATACATACATGTCTTTATATAATACCATCACAGTCTCTCCTTCTTAAGTAACTTCAAATACATTTTTAAACAGTGTGTTTCTTACAGTATGAGCAGCAGCAGACAGAGGGGTCCTCTGCACAGGGGTCCTGCGATGGCTGCGGTTGTCCCATAAGACAATCTGTCCTGAGTATGTGCCTCCCACCACCAGGTTGGGATGGAACCTGGCAAAGCCCACCGAAACCACCGGGGACTGAAGAGAGAGCAGAGGTGACATTCTTTTCCACAATGAATTAAAACACTAATTGGTAATCCCTAAACATATTGTCTATTTAGTTAAAACTGTAGACAGAATTCCCTGTAGACACATAACTGACCAAACCTCTCCCTTTTGCAAAACACTTATGACACATTTGAAATTCTGACACACACATATTGCAAAAGTGAAAATATTGACACATGTACACAAGCTACCTCTATAAAAAAATATGCAAAGCGCTTTGGGTGTCTTGAAAATCGCTATATAAATGGAAGCTATTATTATTATAGCCACAGCTGCCCTGGGAGACAGCTATAACACACCTATGGCCTTTCCACATGATTAAGGAAAGCTCAGGCAAATGCTCTACTCTGAGTACAGACAGTGGTTTAGTGAGAGTGTGTTGGGTGGCAGACAGGGCAGACTGGTGAAGATAGATGTGGAAGAGATGATGCGCTGGGCCGTGGTAAGGGTCTAATAGAGGGCCAGGCTGGAGCAGACAGCACAAAGAGGGGATTGTGATGATCCTGAGCCCAGCAGCTTCACATTACAACCCCAGACCTGCCCTAGACCTGCCCCAGTCAGAGAAGAATCAGCCAGGCCTTATCAACAAGGCTGTGGTTATTGAGTTGTGTTACTCTTCACTGCTCGTCCCGTATGGCTGCTCTCAACCCCTAGAAACACTGCTCCCCCCTGACCCACGGGCACTCAGGCATTAGGGCGGCTATGGGGTGTATTTTCATAATGCTTACTGTAGATAATTCTGAACTCAAGAGCAGCAGAGATATATAACTAGTAAAAAATGTTGATGGAGTGGAATGAGATGGTTCTGCTGCTGAGGCGTGATGGAGGGGAGTGAGATAAATCTGTGTGAGTGGAGAGACTTTTTTTATTTGGCACAGTACAGTTATATTGCATATGATGACTGCTAACAGCTCATTCTTCACTGCAGCAGTAACTACAACTGTTTTATCACTTCAAATCCTGTATTGCTCATATTAGCCCAATGTCACAATAAATAAAAAAGGCAGGAGCACAGTATCAACTGGGTGTTAACTAACCTGTCAGATGCTAGTAAGCTTAATTGTAAACACTACTGAGCATCTGACTAATAGTGCACTATGAGGTGTGTGTAAATTGAAGGTAAAGATGGCACCTTTGTATCATGGTTTCAAATAACCTCTTATTTAGATTCTAGCATTTACTATGAACACTACATCATATCTGTAAGTATGGACCTGTGGGGTTGACCAGAAATGGCTCTCAAGACCAAGGTTCTAATCTAACAAGACCACTGAATTATTTACCCTTAATATTTTGGAGGGAACCCTCTTTTACTTTCTACTCCAATAGTGTGGTCATGAGTAACATGTATACTTAATGTTGGGGGTGAGAGACTGACTTGAAGGGCCATTTATTGAGCATACTTTTTGGAGTGTGCCAGTAAGGTATAGTATCATTATTACTAACTATTACAATATGGTTTAAAAAGTATACTTTCCATTCAACATTATACCACAGAATCCCTGCTCTTTACTTCCAATTGTGACAGTAGCCACAGCTTTCTTTAAATAAATCTCCGTGCCTCAGCGAGCAGTGACAAAGCCAAACTAAATCCAGAGTCAGTGTATTTGTTCCATATGTAAGCTTCACCTCTGAGCCCCGTCACTGTTCACTTCTAAAGAGGAACAGGCCAGACTCCACAGTGCAGGCTAAACCACAGGGGGGGTCTGTGGAGGGGAGGAGGGCAACTACTGGAAATGAGGTTCTGTCCCCACAGTGCACCCCCCAGAACACACTTGGACCTGACATGAAAGCTGCTGTCGCCACAAATGTCCCTGAATGTAGAGTAGGGCTCCTCGATTATAGAAAAAATAATCAAGATTATTTGGGTATAATTTAAATCACAATTATTTTAATATTATAAACTTCATTATAATTTGTACCCAATTATTATGGGTGAAGCACATCTACTTGTTATTTATCTCAATATTTTATATCAAGCTTAACTGAAGAATCTTTAACATTAGCTCAAGTCATCAACTTAATTCAAAATTAAATATTTTACTTTAGCCTCAGCTGTATCACACAATTAAACATTAGTGTAGGCCTAATTAATTGTTTCATCTCGATTATTTCATTTTTTGTAATTGAGATGAGCAATGATCGAAACTGAAATTTGATTAATTGCAATGCAGAGTACAATGTGAAATACTACATAAAGTAGATGTAGATTTTCATTTCTGTGTGGATTTTTCTTTGATATGTCCCACTCCCAAATTAAGAAATGTGTATAGAAATGCATTATAGTTATTGATAAGGTGCTGCTAATGCGGCATCAGCAGGTTTACGAACCTTTAACATGGTAAGACATTAGTAATGTTGAGGGACATCAACCCAAAAGTGGACGCCCCGGCAAAGCTTTGTGTATGCTTAATGTATACACAAGGTTTGTGTAGGTTCAAGTGGCCTAACATTACATCATGCGCACAGAAAATTTGGTAACTATGAGGACAGTCATCTCATATTGTGTGTCAAAGGATTGTGTCAGGTAGGGCATCTGGAGAAAAAAAGCTGACCATGTTAATCTAAAGATACAGTAAGTGGTACGTACAACTGTGTTTAAAAATAGACGTTCCACCTGTGTCTGTCCTCTTCCATATCCTCTCCTTCATATCAGGCTGCTGTGATGCTGGGAGCTGACATTTCATTTCCATGTGAACACTGGTTTTCCTCTCAGAGCAGCGAGGGTCTGACACCTGCCATGTGCCCCCCACCGGTGGACCCCCCCCACTGGCCTAGACACTAAGATGGGTTTGACAGCTCCCAGAAAGGAAAAAGACAACACAGTCACTCTAAAATAATCACTACGTTTACATGCAGAGTGAGCCTAGCCCGAGTATGCTCATAGTCTTTAGTCTGTCTTTGCCAAGGAATCAGTCAAGCCACTTATGTCTCAATCTACACGTATACCAGATGCTTAAGTATTGAATCCATGTTGCTGTGCATTTAATTGCTTTGGGTATAGTAGAGATAAAATATCCGCGGCGCTAAAAGCTAACAAATGGATTGAATTCATTACTTGTAGTTTCCTCAAAGCTCAAATGCATCACACGCTTTGACAGTCACGCAAAGTAAGGCCTATACATGGAGGAGTAACACAATACATTACTCACTATGAGAAATCTAAATAAATTGGTGTCACGTGTTTAAAACTCTTATTCATTTGTTTTTCTCAACTGGGAGGAGAAATAGCGCACAGAGGTTTGCACAGAAATGTATGGTCCAGCGGATCTCCAGGGCTCAGAGGGCTAAGTGCCTGTGGAAGCTCTCTGATATTAAAGGGAAGTGCAGTGTACAGGATCATACACATAACGCTGACAGTGATGAAAGATGGAACTGAGTGAGGGATTATCAGACACTGAAGAAAGAGCTGCTCAAGACTCAGGAACACATTGGCTTTGTGGTCTGCTCTCTCCACACCATCTCTCTCTCTGGGGGAAATAAACTGTTGGAAACATAGAAGCACAGAGACACAGAGCCCTCTAGTGTATCAGACATGTTCTGGATAAAAAAAAATGATGCCAAATGAAGTCGTTTTATTACAGACTGCTTCGCATTAGTTGAATTAGGGTAACTATGCTCAGGACTTACAGAAAGTCTGGTTGGTGGTTCGAATCGCAATCTAACCAATTATGTGCAAAAGGCCTCTACTATAAAATATTTATGTCTTTGTAAACAGCACCCCAAATTCAGAAAGCTAGTGTCCCTGTTTTGAAGGACTCGGTTGTGTTGTGACAGTAGCCACTCCACTACAGTTGTGAACAGAACATCATTTATGTAGCTATTTTCTGTCCTTGCTGGAAAAGGGGCAAACCAGTGTCTGTTTCTTTCCTACCGTGCTGCTACGGTATGCAGTCCTGTTTTTAAATGTCATATTCAGAATACTGTCATAATTGGACTAAAGATTATGTGCATGTAAACGCTCTCATTGTCTATCAGTAATAAACTATTTTTCAGCAGCCAGAATCTTCCCTCCAAACTCATGTGTTTCCCACTGCTCTTATCAGGACCAGATGATGCTCTATCTCCTCTCTCCCGGTGCTCTCTGACGCCATGGGTCTGTCACTCTGTGGTTTCTGGCTGAGCTGCCTCTGGATCAGGCCAAGAATGAGGTTTGAGGAGAAGAGCGCTGTCTGTCACTGCTGCAGCCTCTCCTCTGGTTTCCACCTCACATTTGGCTCACTTCTTGCATCAGAGATAGTATTGTGTTGAACTATCATCCCAGTGACTCTACTTAAAGGTCCTATATTTACTACATACTTTTTTGCACAATTCACAGTCTTTTTATGGATATGGATACCCTTTTATGTTTTGCAACATCAAATACACAATATTTATCTAATACAAGCAGTTTTGTGGAGCTCCCACTTAACTCAATGACTCAATAGCAAACACTCTGATTAGACACCTGTCTCTTTAAGACTACAAACTATTTGTGACGGTTCCCCCATAAACTCCAATCACTTTTTACTTCTTCTGAGATATAAACAAAGCCCCTCACAGCCGAACACACATCTTCTCCAATCAGATATGTTGTTAAATGGTGGTAGCAACAATGCTTCTCTGAGTGTGTTTGTTGACAATGCAGAGTGCTTCAGGAGAGGGATGGTTTGCACCTGTTTGTGATATCACTTATAGGTGAATCCCACAGTGAATCCCAAACTGTTTTCAGCTTTGGAGGGGACATGCGCAAATTATGTATTTGCGTAAATCAGATATGTCCAAAGTGTGATTCGTGGGCCAGTCATGGCACTTGGCAAAATTGTAATTTGTTTTTGGCCCTTATCCATCAAACCAGATAGAAGTACTTTCTAATGAGGACATCAGTTCTAACTGAAGACAACTGTATGCTTCTGATTTTCCCCATTAATTAAACCCTATTTAAGTTCTAAATGTATTCCTGTAATCCTAACAACAAACTAATAAAAATAAGTTGCTATAAATAATAACTTCTGTCTGCCAATAGATTTTTTTAATCATTTACATGTTTCACAAATCAGAACCAGTCCCGTCTTCAGCTTCAGAAGATGTCAGTGATCCACTTGTGCAGAATCTCTTCAGACCTCGCCTCTGTTTAAATATGGCAGAGAAATGAATAAAACCAATGTATGAGATGGGATGTGACAGTAGCCGTGGCGGGCTGGTGGACTGATGTTCTGGGGAGGGGCTCAGGCTGATGTATTCGGGTGGGGCTCAGTGTGGAAGCCTTTAATGTGGTTGACTTTTCCACTTGAGAATGCGGTGTGAGGTTACAGGCCCATACTGAGATGGGACGTTGAGGGGGAGAGGTGATGAGAGCAGGCACGCTCACGGGCAAAAAATTAAAATAACAGGAAAAAGACATGGTTCAGAGAGTGCACAGGTCTGGAGAGTCAAGTGCTTCAAACAGTAATCCAGGATTTACACAGTTTTGAGTCTGAAAAAGTGAATGCACATCCAGGACTTTTAGAGATGTTTCTGCTACATCAAAATTGTGCTTCTGCAAATTGGGTTAACCAGATAAAACATTACTTGTACAAGATGGATGCAGCACTGGGGCATGGCTGCTGCTGAATACGAAAGGAGCAAGACCAAAGTGTCTCTTTCTTTGCATTATCTTTGTAAAATAAATGTTTGGAGTTCAGGTGTGATGCCGCCATGTAACATAGTGGTTCATATTTCAGTGAGTTTTCATGTGCTGTAGTTTTTTTCCACTGGACAGATAGATTCAATTCAAAACCCTAGGAAAGGAGATAGGCCTCTGTTATAGGCTGGTATGCTAGCAGCTTACATGTGAACCAATAGGCTGAAAGCAGTATTTAATGAGTGCGCTCTTTTAAACACGACCACATATGTACTGCCTTGTCTTACATTTTAGAGTAGCCTGTAGTTTATCAATAAGAATACTGTTAAAAGACCAGATCGCTTAGGAGTATCAACAAGAGCAGTGATACCGATAAATCCTTATATACATCCCAAGCTTCAGATTCAATAACTACTCACAGTATTGAAGCCCAGCATAAGCAGCTAGAAGTTGTGAAGAAAGTTGGAGATGTACATGGAAGTGTACTCCTGTGGACTTTCGATCTTGAAAGCTTGAAATGGTTGTGTGTATAATTTTTGTTCTTGAAAAATTAACAGATAGATTTGAAAGAGTCATGGAAACCTGATGATGAGTGGGAAAAACCTTTATGGCTGTATCACGGAGGAGGGCAGGGCTCTGAGGTTAAGGCTGGCTCAGTGTGGTTTATTGTATAAATCCTAAATTCATGCAGGCTTCATGTTTCTGATGGGTTTCAATAAGGTCAATGAGGTCAATGCATTCTACATTAATTGTTGTAATGCAGAAAGTAATAAGCAGATTTGACTCAAGTTCAATCTTGTGCTTTGTGCAATACCCTATCCTGGAGTGTAGAAATCTGATATTGTGGAGAAGCATTTGTTTTGACGGATGGTTCCCTGTGGATATAAAACCTGTCACTGTCAAACACTCATTATTCATATCATCTGACCTGAGAGCACCTCACTTCACTTTACAAAAGGCACCAAGCAACAGTATAAGCCAAATGGTACATAGGCATGAGCTACAGCTTTCAAAATATTACATGATTATATTATATATTATTATTTGGTGTCATGTTATTGACATTTTGACAGTAAAGCAAAGTAGGTGTTCACTGCTAAATATTATGACCACTTTTTGGTTACAAACTCTGCATGTCCGTATGTATATCTGTTGATAAATATGTGATGTTTGAAGCTAACTGAAAGCATGTGAGCTCAGAGATGGACGGAGAGTAAGAATAGAGGAAGAAGGGAGCAGCTTGTGGTTTAGGGGGGTGAGGGTGTAGTTTTGGGGAAGAAGAGGGGGAGTCCTGGAGGGGTTGTGTGGGTTAATGGGCAGAACATGCTCACACATTAAGAGTCATTTGATCTAGACCTTACAGCAGAGGTCTGTGTGTTTGCTGTAAGGCCCATGGGAGAAAAAGTGACTGAGGTGGAACTAATGCTCGCTCAGTGGTAATCGGAATTCTGAATCCAAGACTTTGTTTCACTTAGCCCCTTGCACATATATACAAATGGTGGTTGCCACACTAGCTGCCGCACTCGTGGCACCAAAAAGTAACCAGGAAGTGGTGAATGCAGTTTTTTTAACAGTGCTCAAAGTCAGAGGCAACACATTGTGGTGCTTAAAGTGACAGTAAGTGCTAGAAAAGTCGGTGCGGTATCTCTGTCAGCCTGCACCAGTGAAGCTTTTTGTGAAGCAGTACATTTTACTTAAACTTAAAAGGGGACATGTTTAAAACATGCATTTTTAATAATGACTTAAAATAGCCTTTACTCTCCATCAGAGAATCAATCAATCAATCACTCTATCTATCTATCACTCTATCTATCTATCTATCTATCTATCTA
>JAVQKC010201252.1:0-28861 GCA_036025475.1 Philypnodon macrostomus | reverse complement strand
TCACACTTTGCATGCTGATCTTTATCTTCTATTATTTATCTATTTTTTTTCTTTTTATTGTTGTCATCCAGTCTGGCCAGAAAAGTAAGAATTTCATTCCTACTGTGCATATGACAATAAACACTTTGAACCTTGAACCTTATTATAGTCTAATCTTTGAGCTTGCCCATTTTACATCACAAAACTTTATTGAGATGAGTTGCTGCATCAAATTCAACATCTATTATTTCCATGTAATATACATATTTCAGATTGAATTAATTAATAGGCAGATAGGCTATACTTTTATATCAATGATTCATTGCATCGTTTCCATTTTACACATGACCTTATATACTGTATTATTTATTCTTTTCTGCTGTCCGCGCATCCATGGGTCTTCCTAACACTAGTGTGAGCCGAAGGTCGCAGTGGGTGAAACGACAGCGCGCACACATGGAAGGACGCGCGCGGATCAATGCGGTGGCCCCCATCATGGCGCAAAACTGAGGCCGTACCAGACCTATAGACATCCAACTGGTAGCCTTCATAACGCCATCGATCCACGCGGCTTCTGTTGACTGACGGCTGCGCGCATTGCTTTGATCCGCTCACGATCATTTGGAGTGCGCGCACGGGCGGTGTCAAAGGATCCACCGTAATACCTGTGTTTTGTTCAGAAGTCTTGATTTGGAGTTTGGTTCCTGCTCTGATCCGGGGCCTGATGTGTTCATGCCTGCTTAGTCCTGGTTTTGGCAAAGTTTAACCTAAGTTAGACCTGATCTACTTTGGCGTTGGTTTAGTCCTATTTTAGACCCGGGTTAGTACTCGTTTAGACCTGATTTAGTCCTGAGTTAGTCCTATTTAGTCTATTTTATGTTTTTTTAAAAATACATATTTATTCCTATGTTTACTTCTGATGTATGCTCAAAAATGGTCTTTGTAAAGATAAAAATATATATATTGGTTTAGACCTGTTTACGCCCGGTTTAGTTTTTGTTTAGAACTGATTTAGTCCTGAGTTCTTTGTTATGTTTTAATTTTATTCTGTGTATTTCTGATTTAGGCTAATAAATCTGACTTTAGAGGCAAACATGGTCTGAGGTGGTATGTAGAAATGGTTGCCCCCTTTTGTACACCGTCCCACCCGCTTTTGTAGCTGGTGTGACCCGGTTCTGGACGTCTTCTCTGGCCCATATACAGTGAACTTGAGCAGCTGCAGCGCCGTGGATCGCCTCGCTTTGTCGCCGCCTGCTGCTCGTTCCGCGCCTCGGTCTTTGGAGCACATTCCCACCGCTCAAAGGCACCGACAGGCGGATTAAATCTGATCTCTCTATCCCCGTCATCCCCACCAACCGCTAAAAGTGCACTAAACCATTCTTAATTTTTACGCACGTCTTTTAGTGCAATACAATATTTATTTTCCATCCAAAACGTAATGATGAGATTGATGCTTACAATTTTTTTTAAACAATATCAATAATAAAACAATCTATAATAAAATCACACTACAATTAATTAAATTAATGTGTTAATTTACGATATTCCTAATCATTGAGGTATAATAAAATTGCAATAACTATGTGTCATAAGGTATCCAAGGCTGTAATTAAAAATGAATGAAAAGGCTTTTCACCATTTCACAAGAACGTAAAAATACTTTAATTTAGTGCAAAATATATAACAATATTTACATCAACATATTTCTCATATAAAAATTATATTCACTTACAGAAAATGACTGTACACATGAATTGATTTAATACAATGGATAACGGTCACAACTGGCATAAATGGGTTAAAAAAAACTATATATATATATATATATATATATATATATACATTTAGTTTCGATATATCTATTGTGGAAATCTAGTAACAAATAATACAAACATAGCCTATAATATTTTTAGCAATATATATAGATAGATAAAAATAAAACCGCAGCAGCTCACCTTCGCAGAAAACGAGAAGCAAAGCAACAGCAAAAAGACTTCTTGATTTTCCGTCCTGCTCTCCACGCTCACGCTGACCCACTGCGTCTCCTTCTACCGCTGTGCGCGCGCTCCTCGTGTCTCCTCCAACCAAGCGCGCACCATTTCCCCTACCTCTGAAACCCTCATTAGCGCCTCATAATGACTTTACTAATTAGGATGGCACCGTTATTAACAAGGCGCTCTGTCACTCCGCCCCGCTCCCCCCCGATCACGACGACCCCTCGCGCTAAAGGATGCAGCCACAGACGGGTGTCCCACGACGCACGGCCTTTTACGCACTCCCAACAATTTGTTTCCAATTTAAGTTTCAATCTACATTTGCTAAGGCCTCTAATTGGAGTGTGCCTTTTATGCGTAAAGCTAGCTGGAAAAACCGAGTCAATGGAAGATATTGATTGTTTTTTTTGTTTGTTTTTTTGCTAAATGCGAATTCTTCCTCTTTATTCGACTTAAAACAAGGGTCAAAAATGTTTTGCGTGGCCTGAAAGCGGACGCCTTCCTATAGTTTTTAAAGAGCCGTCCACTTGCCATCCATTGAGTTGAATGGCTGGCTCGCCTCGTCTAGATAAAGAAACAACTCTGTGATTGGCCGAGGGCAGGAGCCGGTCAGGGACGCGGGGGCCAATGGAAGCGGAGCATGCGCTGAAAAGAGAGGAGGGTATAGAGGGGGTGGGGTGGGGGGCGAGGTAGAAAAAGGCGTCTCGTGTTTATTATAAAGGAGAAAATATTAATTCCCCCCTCGCCGTGGGCCGTGACGTCAGTATAGGAAGTCATTGTAGAGCAACACCGGAGCGATTAGCAGCAAAAAGGGGGAGGCTGATGTCGAGGAGTCAGCCCCGTGTATATCTCTGTATACAGCTCAACTTTTAACACAAAGTTCAACATCCAAACAGCACGGAGCATCGGGACGCATCACCACTGAATGTAACATTTGGAGCGGAGTGGTCAGAGCCTAGCCTGAAATACCTGGATTTTCTTCTTCTCCTCTTGGGTTTTATTGGCAATTGTGTGAGATTTTGTGGTAAATGAAAGTTTTTCTTCCGCCGACTTCCTTTGGAGCATCCGAGCGCGCCGTTGTTGTTATGAAGATCTCAAACGCCTCGCACTGAAATATGGAAGCGTCCAGCGGGTCCAGTTTTGGAATAGACACTATTTTATCTAACAGCTCGAACACAGCACTCATGAACGGAGACTTCCGGCTGAGCGACAGCAGGACAGCGGACTTTAGGAGCCAGCAGACCCCGTCCCCATGCTCGGAGATAGACACTGTTGGAACGGCCCCCTCATCCCCCATCTCGGTCACCATGGAGCCCGCGGACGGCCTCCCGCAGCATCTCCATCACCATCCCCACCACCATCACGGCCCGGGCCAGGGGCTGCCCCTGTCACCCCAGCAGCAGCAGCCGCTCAACGGGGCCGGCTGCGCCCCCAGGACTGCCACCTCCTCCTTCCTCATTAAAGACATTCTCGGGGACAGCAAACCTCTGGCTGCGTGCGCGCCCTACAGCACCAGCATGTCCTCCCCGCTCCACACCCCCAAACCCGAAAGTGCCACGGTCCAGGACGCCTTCAGGCCCAAACTGGAGCAGGACGAGAACCGCAAGCTGGACAAGAGGGACGAGCTGCAGGGCGAGATCAAGTGCAACGGTGCGTCTGCATGCATTAGTCTTATGTCCTGAAATAAAAATATATAGTTCTATCAATTTGACCCTCTTCCTCAGAAAGAATACCATTTGACTTTTAATGAATTTGCACTGTTAAAATAGTAAACATGTAAATCGTTTAAATTGATTGATTGTTTATCCTT
The DNA here is from genome assembly GCA_036025475.1 of Philypnodon macrostomus. Lineage (NCBI taxonomy): Eukaryota > Metazoa > Chordata > Actinopteri > Gobiiformes > Eleotridae > Philypnodon > Philypnodon macrostomus. The sequence continues at coordinate 25,078 of JAVQKC010201252.1, read as the reverse complement.
TTTAGTAGACTCTAGATTTAGAGATTTGATGTAAATGTAAATCTAAATGTACATAGTAAATGTAAACACATCTAATAATAGTGGTATGAATAATGTTAGTTCTTGTTTATTGAAACAGCGCTTGTAAAAGCCTTGTCAGCCTTGTAGTTCTCCCGAGCGTGGGCCTCCCTCGTGGGTCAATTAGAGAGATTATGGTTCCTTCTGGAGGGGATCATGGCGCGCAGAAAAACAGCTAAAACACAGATGGACTGACATATAGATTTTTCCCATATCAAGACAATAACAATGTGAGCTGACAGCGCGTGCGAGCCTTTATTGAACTGTAGTGTTTGAGTACAGTCTGATGGAAGATGGATAAAATGATAAAGTAATTTATGGAGGTTTTTTAGTTTGGCTATGTTAACACTGTGTGTTGTGGCCGCTGCAGGGACTAAAGAAGAAGAAGACCGGGAGATCTCCAGTTCCAGAGACAGTCCGCCAGCGCGCTCCAAAAAACCTCGCAAAGCACGGACAGCCTTCACCGACCACCAGCTCAACCAGCTGGAGCGCAGCTTTGAGCGACAGAAATACCTCAGCGTCCAGGACCGCATGGACCTGGCGGCAGCACTCAACCTGACCGACACACAGGTCAAGACCTGGTACCAGAACAGACGGTGAGTCCACTATCTCTAAAAAATACCAAACTAAATGTAAACAAACACACAGAGAGCGTCTCAGTGATTCATTTACTGTTTATTTGTTCGGAATATCATGTAGTGTTTGTAGTTTTCATCAACAATCTACATAAATATATGAAAGTGATAATATGTAATATAATATGTGATTTTTTGTTGAGCGTGAATTCTTAAATTAAACACTGTTATGAGCACTGCTGTGATGACATATGCTGTTTTGTGTTAGGCCTGTATCTGAACTCGTAGTCTAATATAAATATTATCCAGCTCATCGTAGAGTAAATCACAGGCTTGTGCGCGTGTAGCCTGGGCTGATGAGATGTAGACACATGTACGCCGCTGTAGCTCCGTGGAGCTCTCCTCAGTGCTGATCTAGATAAAAGGCGTTGTTAGGCTCAGAATGTGGGTTAATGAATGCTCAGTTCTCAGCTCCAGTTGTGTGAAGGTATGGCTCACAGAAGTGGATGTGGAGCGGGTTCAGGCTTATGCTGATAGTCCTCTTTGGCCAATTAAAGCACGCTGCTGCCATAATTAGCGCGTGCATACTAATGGCGTCGGCGCGTGGGGACTTTCAATAATTGATGTGTTGTATTTTGATCTGATTCAGGACCAAGTGGAAGCGGCAAACGGCGGTGGGACTGGAGCTGCTGGCTGAAGCGGGAAATTACTCGGCCTTACAGAGAATGTTCCCTTCGCCCTACTTCTACCACCCCAGTCTGCTCGGCACAGTGGACAGCACGACGGCCGCGGCTGCCGCTGCCGCCATGTACAGCAGCATGTACCGGACTCCTTCTGCCCCACACCCCGGACTGCAGAGACCGCTGGTCCCCAGGGTCCTTATCCACGGGCTCGGACCAGGCGGGCAGCCGGCACTAAACCCTCTGTCTAATCCCATGTCCGGAACACCGCACCCGCGGTAAGAGACGCTTTGGACGCTGAGCAGCGCAGCTCGAACACGTGAAGGACGCACGGGAAGAGCGCAGGACAGTACCGTACAGACTGGGACTAAAGGAGGTACTGACAGAGCCGCAGCCCGGAACAGAGGCACAGACAGGACTGTGTGTGTCTACATGTCTGTTTGTTTGTCTTTTGTACAAATACACTTACATTAGAATAAACTTATGAAGTTTATTAGCTGGACAAGATCGGAATGAATAAAGAAGTATGATACTAATTTAACGCGGCTTCTGTGCAATTCAGTCCTAATTCATTTTCAACCAAACCTTTCTAGAAAATGTACAAAACACAAATATACCAAAAATAATAAACAGTAAATATAATGTTATGGATTATAAGTATGTATGGATCAGGGCTAGTCTCTGGAGACTCCGAGTGTTTGTTGGTCAACAAGTGTATTGATCCGCCACATGCCTTATGGCCGTATGGTCTGATATTAAGCGTCCACATAAATAAATACAAAAAATAGTAGCCTTCTTATTATTGTCTTAAAATATTTTAACACAAAGTTTGAGTAGCTATAGAGCCGTGCGTGAGTCCGCGCGCACTGGCCCGTAGAGAGCGTGTGTGTGCTGATTGGTGCTGAGTGGATGGGTGAGTCGGACACTGGGAATGTGGCCTTGGCTCTGCAGCTGTTCTGGAGCTCCGCGCGCACAATAAGGTACATTTCTCAGCGGGACAAAGTGCGGATAATGTGCACGGCCCTGTTCTGGAGACTAAAAGCAGCTTAGACACGACTTTATTCCGCTGTGTGCCTATAGCTCCATTCTGTTTTCGTAATATAATCACCGCCACATTTTTATTCCCATGCCATTTCTCATTTTGTTGACTGATTTATTTCACTCCACGTGTGTTAGTTTGTTGTTTATTCTGCTTGACTTTTTTAACGAACGAATATGGCGAGCATTAAATATGATCCTCTTTCTGCTGCTGAGATCTGGACGCGCCCTGGAGACTGTGCCATGCGTAAACGCCTCGGGGCCCGTTTGTTTGGGTTCCTTCACTTTGAACCCATTACTTACTAGAGTCAGCCCAATTGACCTTTGATGCTCGGTGATGAGGGGAGCGCGCGGACCTTTAGCTGCCGTGCGTAAACACCATTAACGCTCACCTTCACGTTATTTACACCAAAAAAAGCTTCGGCCAATTACAGCAATTTTCATCATTTAAATTTTTTGGCTTTTTTAGACACATCTCTACAGGAAGTAAACTTGTCTTATCCAAAACCAAACAATAATAATAATTTAATACTTGTTTAATCACCAATTAAACTATATATTTTACATTCGTATTTAAATTAATTATATGTCTTCACATATTTTATTGGCTTCATGTTTTGAGGTTTAATTTTTTCTATAGCCTATTAAAACACATTTTAAATAAACTGATGCAATTTTCAATTCAATACATTTTTGTCAAAGTTCATATTAAAAATGACTTGGCTCCAAACGATGAGGTGCAGTTATACCAAACATTATACATTTTAAATGATGAAATCAAATCTAATACAGCCTGTAATTCCATTCTATTTGTTTCTTTATTTACGTCATTTATTATACTTTATAACCGTACAATTATAATATTTTAATATATATATAACTTGTAAACAGTAATGGCTAAAAAAAAACACACAAAAAACAAACAATTGTGCGTAAATATCCAAGACGTAAAACTCACGCGACAGACACATATCCTATAGCCCTATATCGCAACGCATTTGGAGAGAAATATTAGGGCAGCGTTTTGACCCTGCAGCTTGTGGCCATTAGCGCAGTGTGTTAGCAGCGGACGCATGTTGTTCATATGCATGACTAGTGCGGCATTATTTATTTATCGCAGCTCCGCGGGGGGAGCGGGGTGGGGGAGAGGGGAGGGGAGGAGAGGGGAGGCGGGCTGGATGGCGGCTTCTTCCAATTCATTAATAATAGGCCCCTGCCATAAGCATAAGCAGCAGTGAATTAATAAGGGACTACCTGCCTGATTGGACTGACGCTTTTAGGGTTTTACGCAAATGGAGTGGAACAGCAGCTGCGTAAGGCCAACTGAGACTTTACGCACGTTACGCATTTAATATTTTAATAACATGTAGCCTATGTTTATTGATGGGCGTGATTATTACTATATACTATACTATACTATAACTAAAGCTTATTATTTTATATAGGCCTACCCTTAATATTACATTGAATTTGAAACCTAGTTTTGTTGTGAAGATAATTATTAGGCCTATTAACAGATCAAATGGAATAAAGCAGTAATACCAATTCATAATAAAATAATGTATGTATGGAGCTGGCCCGAAATTGAGGGGAAATTTTGCTAAATTCGTGCGAAATTTTTGCTGAATTTCAACGACCCACCCTTTTAAGTTATTATTTTACATTCTTTTGTCAAATGGATATACATAAAAATGAACTGCTTCTGTGAAACAACAAAAAAATATATATTCAGAATTAATATTTCAACCGGTTGGAGCCAAAATCAGCTTAGACCAATATTAAATATGCAGGCTTTACTTCATCAGATGTCGATACATCTTTTCCCCATATTATTATTATCACTAAACGTTTAAGATAATGTTATTTATTGAAGAATTTCAGAGTATTGTGAAAAAGGAAGCTATACAGTTTAACAATGTGTAGTTATAGATGCCACTGGGTCATAATGCAGTTTTATTGAGAAATTTTACCACGGTTCTAACCAAATGAAATTTCAGCTCTCAAATTTGCCGTCATTTCACTTTTCTTCACTTATCCATATATATCGTTCTGATGATGATGATGATGATGATCTGTCCCCTCCTCAAACACAAAGCGCGGAGGAAAGGGCAGCAGACTGAATAAAGAGGATTAGGCCTTTTGCTCATGATCCACAACAGATGGGCTTCAGACAGTCTTCTGCATCTCGCCCGGAGGAACCTGCCTGGGCCCGGACACTTTAATTGCCACATCTTTTTTTCCCCCCCTGATGTAATGGTGGGAGATCTGTTTCATTTCAGTAATGAGGTAACACTTGCTCTGCTTGGCCTCTTTATTATCACATTCCCTACATCATGCACTAAACACCACTTAAAAAAAAAAAATCTCAAACTTCTTGGATACATCTTGGACAGTGGTAGCCCCCAGCTGCTGCTATAGCCCCCCCCTCCGCACCCACCCCACCGCCTGTGTCCGGCCCTGGCTGTGCGAGGAAGGACGAAACAATTCTATTCATTTGCAGCCTGTAGAATATAATGGCCGTTTAAGCAGAAAATCCTATTCAAGATATGGATTACTGTTTTTAAAAGGCATTCTGTTTAGATTAGACGCTTGTTGGAGCATCTGTTTTTGACGTGTGGTTTCATTGAAATGGATGAAATATGCGTATACAAGTGCTGCAATGGATACAGTTATTGATGTTGTTGCTCTTATGGCCACACTAGTATCTATATGCATCATGCAGAATTTTAAATGGACTCCGGGTTCAAAGGCATTATCAATATATTCTGATCAGTTTTTTTTTACATTGTTTAGTTCAGTTATAGGCAGGTGATTATTGAATAGGGAAACGGCTATTACCAAATATGATTTTATGCAACAAAATTATTATTATCATTTTATTAAGATATTGATTATTAGAGATTGTGACCGCAGATCTAAATCAGATGGAAGGAGAGTGAAAAAGTCAATCACAAAGCAGCATTAGAGCAGCAGTATTCATTTGCAGCCTGTTGAATGTAATGGGCATTTTGAATTAAGCAGAAAATCCCATTAAAAATATGGATTATAGTTTTATATGGCATTATGATAAATTCCAACACCTTTTTAATCAGTTGTTTACATCAATTTAAATGCACACTTTCAAGTGGTCCAACTAATATTATTAGTGCTGCTGTTATTTATAGTTATTATTATATATTATATATATATATTTATATGTTATTCATATAAATAGCAACAACACTCCAGTCACTATGTGCCAGTTCCAAGCACAGATAAATGCATGTGGTTGTGTCAGGAACAGCAAAACCCTGCCAAGGATAGGGACAGTGTAGTAATTAGTATATATTTTTGTATTAAGTGGTAATTTATTATAAAGTTACTTGTCACGCATAAGCCAACAAAACCTGAAGCAAAGTATTGACCTTCCTATATTCCTACAAAAAAGGAATATGATTATCTATATATACAGTTATTCAACAATACCTCTGTCTGTATTTTCATACATATTACTGTCATCACTCACTCACTGAAGCAAACATCCTTGACATTTACAAGTGTTTTAACTTTGTTAAACACTTTCTGGCCACATTATTAGGTATACCAGTGCATATGCATATAATGTTAAACAGCCAATTATCTGCTGAAGTTCAACTCTATAACATCAGAATAAAGAATAAAGGTGATTAATGTGACTTTTAATGTGCCAGAATTGAGGTACAGTCAGATGAGTTGGTGTGACCACACCAGGTGTCTCATGATAATCAGATCAATAAAATGGCTAGACAGTGTATAAGAGTAGTTACGTTTTAATTAGCATTATACAATTTACAAATAACAATGGTTCACAGCAAAGTCTCTAATCTATTAAATTAATAAATCCATGATATAGAACAACTGTTAGTAAAGAAATAATTATGAATAATTGAAAAATAAATAGCAACAAATTAGTTGAAAACCCATTTTTAGTCAAACCTAAACTTTGCCTGTTTGTTGGTTGGTGGTTACATACATTCCCTCTCATCTATAATACTGACACACTGCAGAAGAGCTTCACAAGTTAGCTTAGTTTGATTCAGTTAAATTTATTGAATAGCACAAAATACATGTATCATCAATTTCATTAATACGTTTTGAGAAAGTAGCAACTGCCCCAGAGTGTCGCCAGTTCGAATTCTCATCCCAGCCTGCCGTTGTGTGCCCGGGCAAGACACTTTACCCACATTGCCTGTGAATGAATGCAGTTGGTTGTTTGGCAGTGGCTTCCGTCAAACTGTACCAGGGCAGCTGTGGCTACACAAGTAGCTTACCACCACTGACTGTGACTGTGGAGTGAATAAATAATGCATACAATTGTAACGCATCTTAAGACTAATGCATTATTATTATTATTATTATTATTATTATTATTATTATTATTATTATTATTATTATTATTATTATTATTATTATTACATACTTTGCTCAAAGGTTATGCTAAAACTCACAGAATATGAGTGTTTACTGACTAGCTACAATAACTTAACAGCTGTCTAAAAACATTGAATTTATTGGTTTGATTTCTCATCAGAACAATACTAAAAAGTACTTTACTAAACTACATGTGCATTGTAGTTTCCTTGATTACATAATGCAGTTTCCCCATTGTGGGACATCTTTTTTTTCCTTATATTTACATTACTACTGTAAAAAGAGATACATACAAACCAGTATTTCTGGAGCGGGCTTCAGAATATTACAATACATTTTTGATACATGTTAATTATGCAACACAAGGTTTTATGCAATATTCATAAGCCAATTGATATAGACAATTATATTTGTATGATTTTTAAACTGTATTAGACTCTGATATATCTTCCCCGTAGTTTAGCCAGAGTGAAATCTTTACTTGTGTGCAGCTTCCTCACAGTTTGCAGTTTGCCTCCTCTGCTTCCAGAAACACATTGTCACTATAAAACACAAAGTGCATTATATTTTTCTTGCATATACCTTTGCCCACTCTTATAACTGTCTCACCAAGGCTTGATTTGGGATCGTTCTTTCAGTAGACTTGTTGACACTGACGACCGTAGGCCATCTTCTTTGTACATCTCACCAGAGCTCTGTGCTGAAGCCCGGCCCGGCGGACATGCTCACCGCTCGGCTCGGCTGACTGATGCCATGTCTTCAAGTCTAAATGGCCTCATCATTTCACCAAATCCAGCCAGTCTCTCCCCCTTCTCTTCCACCCTTCTCTTTTTGTCAAGTGACAGAGCAGCTGATGGCACAGACGCGATAGCTTTCAAGTTCCAACCACATGCGACCGCACAAGGGAAAGAAGCGAGAGAGATAAAAAAAGAAGTCTGTCAGCACTGATGTCAAAAGCTTCAATTTTTTACAGTGCAATTAGGGGTTTCATCACAGAGGAGCCGTGTCAGGATTGGTTATGGCTATGGCGACGGCTAATTGCTTCAAGGTTAAAGGAACAGATCTGACGGCATTATATTTTAAGTGACAGTCTCGAATTGGGCTGCTGTTTTGTGAGGATGACATTATAAAAGGGAGTGTGGTTTTGGAAAGATGAGTGGTGGGGGTGATGGTGGCGGTGGCGGGGTGGGGGGGTGGTGGGCTCGGAGGCAATTGGAATGACTGCGTGTTAGTCTCTAAGGAACAGGACGTACAAAGGAAGAGTGCTTAGGTCTGCGGTTGTAAAGGACAAATAGCATGTACTTTGCAAACAATATATGAGCGCAAATGCTGTCTGAGATTGTTCTGAGATTCAACCTTTAGGATTCAAACAAGAAACAGGTGTGCAATAGAATAAGCAGTTCCTCAAATGGCCACTTGAGGCTGGCTTCTAAAGTAAGACCAAATTAGCCTGCCATTGGTGCTGGCTCCAAAATTCATTTTCTTCCTTTAAATGATTGTAAATGCAAACCCAATAGCATTTTCTTGCAGCCTCATCTCAGAGTGTAAAAAGACTTGAAGTCATGACCTTTACAGGCCACTGTAGCCGCTAGATGTGCTAACAGCCAAGACACACAAGTTACACATCTGAAACAAGACTTTATCATTCTACAAATTGGAGACTACTGCCAGTATCCATTGGGTTTATGAAGATCAACTATTCTCTATTAAAACATTGAAAATATAGTTAAATATCAAAGCTGAGAAATGTAGTTCTTGTAGGTGCTATTGTGATGTGCAGCTATGGTATCTATCTTAGAATGAGAGAATGATTGTAGGGGTCAATCTGTAGGCACCAGTGACAAAATGTAATGAATTAAAAGTTTTCATTTGAATATCTATCTATACGATATTGAATTGACCACTGCGCTGCACACGTGACTTGCCATTAAAACTATGGGAAACTCTTGGCTTCTATCTTTACACCTATTGTCCTGACTGAACTCCACAGAATCCCACTTTCACACTATTTGACTTTATACAAAGGTACTTCAGAACCTTAGCCTCAGACTGGGCTAAGCTACTACTCCTTATACGCTGACCTTTTCATAACTTAACAACCCAATTTAAGAGCCAAATCAATTGAATTTGCAGACGAATTATAGATCGGGCGTTGATGCCAGAGAGCTGCTATTGCAAATGAACAGTTGTTTACCCTTGGCTTTTTCATCCTTTTTCCCTCTTCTTAAAGATAGAATACCTGATCCTTTGAACTGATTGTTTGTTTAAGCGCTGCTGGGAACGCAGAATCCCCGAGGTCTGAGTAAGTGTTGATCTAAGGTTGGATCTGAAATAGCCTAATGAGGAACTCTTTGGCTAATTAGCATTAGCTCGAATGCTTGTGGATAATTTGAAGCGAGGGAGAGGGAGGGCTGCATGATGAAAGAATCCAAAGATCAGGGTTAATAAAAAATTAGCATGTCAACTTAGCCCCTACCTTGGATGCTGTCTTTTTCAAAGCTTTTGTTCTAGTCGCAATGTGTTATTGTGAATGTAACCGAGTAATTAGCGGCATGAGATGCTAGCTGGTTTATGATTACAGTTGAATAACATGTGCTTTACTAACACTCTTATCAGAATCAATGTTGTCTTTTAATGTTCTGAGGCCAAGCTATAAACAGTAAAAAGTAAAATATATGTTGTTAACTAGCTAACTAGAATGTTAACAGTTCCATGACCACCTGTTTAAACTGTCTAAGTGTGTTGGGTGGTGGTCAGAGAGACTGTGGGCGCAATAAGGACCAAATGACTCAACCACACGTTCATTATCCATCCATCCATCCATCCATTTTCTTCCACTTGTCCGAAACCGGGTCGCGGAGGCAGCAGTCTAAGCAGGGAACTCCCACCTCGACCACCGCCCGATCCACATTGCACCGGCCCTTTATGGTACCTCCCGCGGGTAGTGGGTCCACGGGAGGGCCTGACAGCGTGTGCTCGGGCGGGGACTTATTATTATTATTAAATAAAAAGCTGACGCACCCAAACTACAGTTCTTCAAGAGGCCACTTGAGGATGGCCCTGAAAGTTAAACAGAAACAGGGCAGTTATAGTGCTAAATTACAACTTTTATTGTTTTGCCCTAGCATAGTTGAGTATTAGAAATTGTATGAACACTTGTCTGTACATTAATTAAGGATTATTATCATTATAAGTCCCTATAAAATATGAAAAGAGTAGTTTGTAAGTTCTTCTAGAAACCTGAGGTCCAATTATATAGATTCACACATTCACTGTGACTAGATTGATCCACTATTTTGGATGGATAAACATTTGTGAAATTGCAATTTATTGAAATTGTCAACCCTAGCTTTCTTAATCCCAGATGTGTTATTGTTGATGTAACATAGCAATTAGCGGCATGAGATGCTAGCTGGCCATAATTAGAGTTGAGGGAAGACTAGTGGTGAGGTCCAGCAGGAAATGAGAAGGTGATATTGGGACTACAGGGAACTAAAGGCAGTCCCTCCCGGTGGCCACTAAGTAGACAGTGAGAGACCTACCCATTTCAGACAAGTTTGGACTGGCCTGGACTAAACCTGATAATTTTGCTTTGGATTTGTTGGTCACAGGGGTTAGAACAGGTGTAAATAAAAAATGTTATGCCAAAGCCAGACAATCCAATTAGTTGTGGATCAGGGAGCAGTTACATTTAGAACTAATTCAAGAAAGTGCTTCTAGAAACACATACACATAAAACACATATACAGACAAACATGCAGTCCCACATTCATGCTTTATTTTCCTTGTTCTGTCCAAACAGTTGCACGGTATACAGACACAAATCATTGCAATTTAGACTTACCAATTCACTCTTTTTCCACTTAAAGTAATGAGTAGTCCACATCGCACTGGCCGCTTACTCAAGTGGAAATTATTGTATTATCTTTTGCTATAAACTGGATCAATTCATCTTTCCTTACTATCCTTTAGGTCAATGTAATATTGTGCTCTATACATGCATACATTTAAGAATTTTGTTAAAGTGTTGCTAGTGTTGCTAGTGTTGCTAAACTGTAAATGTAAAGCTTGTACTGTACACGTCAGTACCTGTGCCACACACCACATTTGTCAGGAATTGTGTACGGTGAATAATACTAAAGAGATGGTAATAAGCCTCAGCAGAAGGTTCTGGATCCGATTGAACAGCTCTGTGAGGCTGGTGTCACATCGTTAGCTTAATTTTCTTTCCATTGTTTTGTTTTTGTTTTCCATCACAGGAATACTCTCGCTGCAGGTTGTGTTGTGGCACACTTAATTACATTTTGAAAATTAAAACTGTCTTCAGATCAGAGTGAGGCTGGTGTTAAGATCCGGACTGATAGAGGAGGTTACGAGTACCTGGCACATGCATGTGCGGGCCTGCCGAGTGCTGCGAGGTGATTAGGAGCTTGTGCTAAGCGTGTGTCTGGCCCTCTCACCAGACGCTTCAGGACACGCGGCTCAGAGCTGTTGATTGGAGCTGTGTTTGGAAGATCATTCACAAGCGTCATCTCCTGCTAGAACCAGGCGGAGTGTATCGCCAAGATGTGTTACCACACTTCTGCAGGCATATGCTCTGAACTCACTGAGAACATGGACATATGTGTGTGCATAAACACTTGGCTTTGCTAAAAGTGTTGCTAAATGGATAAGGAAAAATTGGCTTACCAAGGGAGTCTGCAATCTGAATTTAGACTTACAACATGACATTGATTCATCTGTTTCACTAACCCTATTCTCTGCATATTCCTCTCCAACACATGCTCTTGTTCACTGCCCCCATGAATGTCTCTGGTCGTCCTCTGGTGCTCTAACCTCAGCATCCTTCTACCCATATACACAATCTTTACTCCATTGCACATGTCCAAACCATCTCCATCTGGACATATCTATCCAAACCTCTGGCTCAGGAGCTGCCCCTATGATGTTCTCATTCCTTATCCTATCGTCGTTATGAACAGATACTACAACAGGCTTTGCCGTGTGTTCCTCAATGCTGCTGCCTCTAAAGCACAAATTTGCAAAATGTTCTTTGTACAGTACAGTCCACTTTTTGTGATTAGTTCATTCTTAGGTAGTTCTTGCATGAGTCTCTTGGAGCAGTGAGAATGTGGACATATGTCTTTGTTAAAGTGTTGCTAAATGGATAAGTAGGACTGGCTCTCTAAGGGTAGTCTGCTCTGCGTTCTCACAATAGTTGTTTTTCACTGCCAGTTGGAAATAAACAGAGCTTTTCTCTGAACAAAACTGGTCTTTCTTTTTATAAACTCGGGCTATGGGCTTTTGATAAGGTTATTTTGCCCATAGCCACACAAAGCAGTACCCCCCTGGTTGAAGCGATTTGCTGCTCACAATGGCTCAGCTTAACCAGCTAGGTCAGGTCAAGTTGACTCAGACAATAGGACTTTAGTGTGTCAGCCGCAGCACACAGTGTCGCCCAAACAAAGCCCTGCGCTGCAAGTGGAGCAAACATTTCATCAAGTCGTGGCCCCAGTCTATAAATGTCCCCTTGAATCTGCTCCCTCTCGTCAGGCAGACCTATCCTTTTGGGAAGTCTTCAAGAAGGAACAGCATTTTGACACTGTTCTGATGGAAACACATGGTGTGAACTCATACTAGACACAGCCTTTTTGAATGTTGGTGCATGGTACTTTGGTTTCAGTAAAATACTGTGTCTCACCTTTTGTACTCGGGACCAGAAAAGACAATATGTATTTATTATTATTTTTATTTTGCAGGTATATTATGCCCAATTTAACTGTCCCTTTTTAAATCTAAGTACTGAACCAACTGCCACTTTTGTTTAGTGACATATTTATATTTAAGGCACTGGAAATTGTGTTGATGCATGAAGTCACTTGAATAGGTATTGAAATAACACAAATGGACTAGGTAGTATTTATTGTTGTGGTAATTATTCAGCTTCTTTGCTAGAGACATAAAGATTAAAAAGATGTACACTTATAGAATAGTAAACTGGGCAAACATTAGATTAACGTATAGTTTTGGTCACTTGGATGCAGTTTAATCATTGAGCTTGTGGTTAAAACTTCTGCTATCGTATCAAACATCTGGAAAAGCATATGTTTTCTAGCTGCTCAGTTTTTGGTTGGTGTCAGAGCTAATGCAGGTAGTTAAGTGTCCTCATGTCAATACATAAGAGTATAACTAAATGAATTGTATTGATTGTAATGAAGAACCAGAAACCTACATTTTGTTTGACCTATTTTTTTTTTTGCTGTCTTTGTTCTGGATCAGAATAACACTAGAAAAATCATTTAACGTCTGTGCCATTAGTCCTCCTCCTCCTTGTTTTTGATGATGATCCTTGTTTTTTGTGTGGACATCTCTGTGTGTATCTGACATAGTGTTGTTGGAGGCTGTCTCTCACTGTCAACGCTCCTCTCTGACTTGGGGGAGAGGCCCAATTATAGCACAACATATGTGCGATAATAGGGAGATAATTGCAAGGCGTTCACAACAGAGGATTTAGGAGCCAGCAGCTAACTCTCCTCTCAGCTATCAAACATACATTTCATCATTCTCACTCCAGGCCTGGTCGTACAGTCACTGTGCACCGAGGATGGTATAATAACAGAGATGGGCCAAACAAAAACAACTATTAACAAGTGCACTCGGCACTCAGAGACTGAATAAATCTAAAGACAATGGAGCATATGTAATATTGTTGTCCACTGCTTAAATAATATGAAATAACACCTAAAATTCACACAAATGTATGGTCAAGTCAAGACACATACCACTCAAACCTGTGCATGCTGTTGTTTAGTTTTTGGGCCTATGTATGAATGTGGTTGTGTGATTGTTATGTGGTGGTTTTTGGAGGGGCCGTGGAGTGAATGAATAATGCAATGGTATAAAATATTATTATTTTTACTTGACAATGTATCAAATAAAGTATTCTTGCCTGTTTTTTAACTGAATTTATGGTTACACAATATTAATACAAATGCAATATGAAATGTTTAATATTGGGGTAACTGGCATCCACCTTTTGGCACTGTATAGGCAGCATTAGCTCAGATGATTGTGCAGGTCACCAGATGGAACGTTGGCAGTTTGATTTCTGTATTAGTGCGTTTAGTGGTGATCAGAGAGGTCTTATAGGCCTGATATGGCTGCTCCAGGGCAGCTCAGACAACAGAGATAGTTTACTAGTGTGTGACTGTTGAATGCGCTGTATAAATCTCATGCATTATTATTATGATATAGCCGGAGATGCACATCTGATTTGTCTCATTTGAAACACTAATGTTTAAACCAAAAGGAAGCGCTCTCCGTAATGCACTCATTCATCTGCATAAACACCACCTGTCCCATCTTTCCAACTCCTCCAGCAGAGAAAGTTTAGTGCCAGCACCGTACGTCAACCAATCAGGACAGGCCCAGCTGTGGAGTGGAACCACCAACCCCGTCACAACCATTCCACAAAACCTTCATTTTGTGTCATCCTCCAGTGAAAAAAACAAACATGGTGCACTTTCACGACTGACATCAGAAGCTAATTTATGCCGGCCTCTTTATTTACTCGCATCCTTGAAGCCTAATTTGGAGACGCTCTGGCACATCGAGGCTCTCTTTTTCCTTAAGAATTTTCCATCATTTGTCTTGCGTCCCGTACGGTGTGTTATCAAAATCCACTACAGCGTTGATCACGTTACCTTTTTCACATCAACATCTTAGTGCCGGAGATCTTGTTTGCTTGTTGTTGTTTTTTTTCCTTTCTAGAACAATACTGTCACGTCTCGAGAATGGAAAATGTTGCTGAAATGCTCATTGTAAAAGAAAAGCGTGACTGGGATGACACCTCTCGGCTGAATGGGAGGAACAGAGCTTGTAAGCGCATTAGGTTTGATGGTTAAAGAAGGGTTGGCATCTGGCTTCATGATGATTGGAATAAATGAAGGTGCGGAGATGTTGATCAGAGCGGTTCATTCACAATGCTGTCTGAGTGTGAGTTCTAATTATGTGTCATCTGCTCCCCTTTGGTTGTTCATTTGTATTTCATTAATGTAAATGAATACAATCTGCTACTATTTATTGGGTTGCATACACTGCGATTGTAAAAGTAGATATCCGAAACACACTCGTCATTATTACCACACAGCTCAATTTTAATCTGAATCTTTTTTGTGAACCCCTGTTGGCGGTTCAACCTCACCAAGACCATACTTCTATTTTGCATTTGGACGTTTCACTCACCTTGCCAATGTAAAAATATGTAATGGTGTGATTGTGGTATTGGTGAGAAAGGCCGTTAATATGGTTTGGCTGCCACATCTCTTTATGTCTGCACCAAGGCAGCCAGTATAAGACGGAGGAGCCAATGAATACAGAAAAGTGCTTTAGATGTCTTTAAATCCACTATATAAATCAAATACATGAATATTATAATTAGAGTACTTAATCTGAAATGTTAGTGTCCTAACATTAGGATCAGGGTTCATAGCAATACGATTGCACTGCGCAAATAATTAGCCTGGTTAGCAACAATTGCTTTATTCTGTACAATTCTATTTTGAACTCTCTGTTTATTACCAGGAGTGCCTGTCTTCCTTTCTTCCGCCTTGCGTCCACAATTGTAGTTTAGGTAATAGTCACTTCTTTCAAGTAGGGCCACTTTTCAGAGAAGCTTTTCAAAAAGGTAGAATTGTGGATAAAGTCAGCCGTCGCCACCAAAAACCCTCACGACTGATCCTGGCAGGAAGAAAGGCACAATTAGAGATGATTTGTGCCAGAAGCTTTGGATTGCTTTTACTCTGCTATTATCTGCTCTTTTGTTGACCTGGTCTGAGACTGCTCTTTCATCTCACACAAGTGCACGGGCTAGCTGATACATACTTTAATCAACCTAATGCAACCGATAGGGCCTGTTGTTATACGGGGGCTAGTAGATGGAGGATGCTGGCTCTTTGGTCAAACCTTTGGAGGCACATAGGGGTCAGGGCGCATCCAGACAACACTCAGACGAGCCGTCAACATGGCCGTGCTGGTTGCTCACATCTGAAGGGAGATCTTGGTGCAGTTCAAAGGGTCGTATACCTCTTTATTCCTCAGTCCCTTTGTGGAAGCCAGGGCCCTGAAATATGTATAACTGTCCTTTTCAATGCATCTGTCTAAGGGGAGCTATCAAAGGGGAAAGTTTCAGTCAAAGTCGGTTCTGAAATGGAGTGTCCGGGCAGCGTCATCACTTCTTAAACCAGGAGCGATCCCTTCATGACCTCTGAAATATGAGAGTCTACCTGTCCCAGAAACACTACACTGCAAATATTGTGTCAAATCAAAATCTTGTGTTTTTTATGAACATCTGGCAATATTAGTACTAACCAATCCGTAATACCAAACTACCTGTCCTACATGAAACATTTCAAATTATATATAATCTGGAGTACCTGGGGAGAACCTACAGAAACACAGGGAGGACATGCCAGTCCCAAAACCCGAACTATATTTGAGTGGTTTGTAACAGGAAGTACTTCTGGTTTATCCTATGCCAGACTAAAGCTCAACAACTTGATGATATGCTGGATATGATCTGCTGATTTACTCAAAATGGCTTCATGTGTCTTTCTTTGCATAATTGTGGACTGAAATGGCTGCCTCTCCTTTGTCTAGACTGCACCATATCACATCTCCCATCTCTGCGGCTGTCTTCCTCCAGGGCCAGGCGTCTTGTTAGTGGTCTGTGTTGAGCTCAGCACTTTGCAGAGTCAAAAACAATGTCATGCCTGGGAGCTCTCTCGGTCCTTCTGTGAACATCCTACAACACTCAATTACATTTACTCTACGCAGCAGACAGTGGATGCGTCAGACATGGTCATACACAGCATAGAGGTCACTGAAGAGAAAATGTATCTGGCAAAATATTCTGATAGCCTAAACAATTATTGGGACACACCCTGAATAGTGAGTCAAAAGTGATCCAAGGAGGGAATAATATGGTTCTAGATATGGTTCTCAAATGGAAATATGTCAAAATACAGTGCAGCTTCTTAATTCTTGCATGTTATTCAGGTGGTCATAATGTTATGCTCGATGTATGCCAACAGTGATTTACCTGTTCATCTTCACCTCTTATGTCTGAATGCATGTCTCCATAATTTCACTTTTGTTTGGCATTGTTTATTTTCAAAGCACTGATAAACTCAAACTCTTTTATCTTCTACTGAAAACAAGCTTGTGTAAGTCATTGATGTTATATGGGTGCTTTGTTGTCTGAATTGGAGCCATGATCCCTCTAAAGCTTTTTGTTTTATCTCACATTAAGAAGGCCAGTTTTTCATTTTTTGGTTGGGGTCAAATATCAGATTAATAGTTTGGTAATAAGCTCTCGAAGTCTCTTCCACCCAGTCGCACGAAAATGACGAAAAGCAACTTTCACTGATCTGTATCTGGTGAAAGAATGACTGCGGTGCCATGTGTGTGGAGGAGGACAATCAGCTGTATTGATGTATGATATGGGTCCCAGCTTCTCTTTGAGTTTCGAGTTTGGCATGGGCTCAACTGTTATGGCCTCATTGTTTTTACTTTCTTCAGAATTTGCATCATAATGATTGGTCAGGAATCATTTTGGTGTAAATTAGGTGTGTATGGTAAAGGTTCTCCATTTCATTTTACTAATGGTCAATGACCAGGTTAAAATTTGCAACTATCATTTCTACATAGAAATCTTTATATTCTGTAGTTATGGATTTGCAAGAATATATATGATTTCTGATGTACCTGTAACATATTTGCCACAGGAAACAGACATTCTTAATACCAATATCCAGTTGCTGTCCATACAAAACCACAACACCTTTACATTTGAGTTTGAGCATTTAAAGTTTTCGTGAAGACTTGTGTTATCTAAGGGACTGTAGTATTATTGCATTCTGCTTGTTCCTTTGAACATGGGCCAGCGAGAAAAGAAAGAAAAGCTATAATAGCTTCTTCCTTTTGTACGTTTTAGTTCGTCCAGTACTCACATTTAATATTCAGTATGCTAAAACCTAAAGGCAGAGGTTGATGGGATGATGACAGTGTCCTATTATGAAAATGTGAATATGAAAATGATGTGAATCTCTGAATCCCAATGTAATCGAACACCTCAGATAGAGTTATATGTTAGGCAGGCCCACTTCTCCATCATCCAAACACATGGGACGAGTGTGGCTCAGTGGATGGATGGGCTACAGATTTGATGTGTACAATAAGTCCTCATGAAACATTGTTCATCTGGTCATTTCAGACACATAGCCCTACTCAACTAGGCCCACGGGGTCGGGTGACTTCTAAGTTTTTTTATTGTTAGCGAGCAATGAAGCGGGTCTATTTGACTTGTTTGATTTGCCTGGATGTTTGTGAAGAATATTTTTGCCGAATGTTGTTAATTTCCCTAAAACTACATTTTTAAACTACAAGTTTCATTGCTCTCTGCCAAAATAAGTCAGTCCAGGGTCCCATAGGGGTCATAAACATGGGGGCGCTATTGAGGCATACTTTATTTGACCTCTTTGATTTGCCTATGTAAATTAAATATTCACTAGCCCGGATACACATATGATGCCAGTTACTTCTATAGCGCCCCCTATAGATGGAAAGAAGAACTAAATTTACAAATTACAAATTAAACAAGTCAAATAGACCCTTCCCATGTTTGTCATGGTTTGGGGCCTCTTAATTGCCTTTAGAAATCACACAATGTCTGATAAAGGTGCCCGTTGGTGCTGTTGTGGCAGACCTTATGGGGCTGTTTCGCTGATATACACCTTGCTGTCAGGGACGACAGCGTGGGTCTAGTTTCAGTACATTATCACGTAAAGACACAAAGCAATATGCTCTTTTCCGTGTATGCTAACATCTTAGTATGCTGCTTCATGCTTTATTAAGGTCTTCTAAAAATGTCTGAGGAAGTATGGAGTTTCACGCCTGCTCTCTCCGGCCTAATAATCCCAGCCCGGCCTATCAGATCTTTGACGAGCGACGGGGAACCTGTAACATCCTTAACAGCAGCAGCCATGTCATCTCTATGCTGATTAAGAAGTGTGGCGAGCCTAGCATAATCAGCTAACCCCCCCTTCCTCTCTGACGGATCCGGGGCGTGTGTCCGGCATCATTAAGTGACCTTATACATGTGGTGGTTATGGTGGGGGCTCAGCGGGGGGAGGACAGACAGTACTGTGGCCCAGCGGAGACACATCTCAGTGAGGTGATTACTTTATGCTACACCATGGAGCGATGTTAATGACCTCTGTGGTCCTGCATTAATGGCCCTTGCTGTCACATTATCGTGGTGTGCTGGAGGTGTATGAAGAGGGCCTCGCCGCTCACAGACAGTTTAATCAGACCCTCGGACCAGGTTAGGACAGGCTTGAAAAAGTTTGGCGAATGGTGTCAAGTTGGGAGATGTTCGGTCTTATTGTAATACTGATGATTTATTATTGGAGTGAGTGTAGTGGGGATTTTCAACTAAGGGCAAGATGTATTGTCTGTGGACCGCAGTGAAGATCATGTCTTCTCTGAGCAGGATCTCTATGGGCATTATGGCTTTGGACTGTGGGAGTAAGGTGACTTTAATATCCCCATCGATCAGTATAGTTACACTACAATGGTTACTGTTAAGGGTGTACCCCACCTAAGGCCAGCTCTTGGTCAATAGCACTCAAGTTGAACTTTTTTCACTCCCCTGGCCTCTACAGCAGCATCAATCATCATGTGTGGAACCACTTTAATCAATATTAGTCATAGTTTTGCTATAGAGGCCAGGGCGGGACTAAAGTAATGCCAGATTACCTACTTTGCATCAAAGAACATGATAGATGAATGAATGAATTTGTTTCTGAATGTATGAAGAATATAATGGTTACGTAGGTGTTTTGATTTTTTTTCTCTATCAACCCCATTTTAAAAGCATTTAAATTAAATAATATTTAGGGTGAAAATGACTGCACTTTTAGCTCAGAGCAGAGTGTCATTGTAAATTCAGCCCCAGTTTGTTTTCGTATAAGAGACCTGAGAATGTGAGCGAGTCCCAGGACCTCATTTCAAAGTGAAAGGATCTGATAGACTCTGGTGAATGTAAATGGGCGAGGTGCACTGTATGAGCCGGACTTAGCGCTGTGCTAAACTGTTTGTCTTGCGCTCACGTCTGATCTCTTCATTATATGGATCTGAGAGGATTACTCCAGGATTTAGACCCATCCCTCTGATTCCAATATGGACTGTGAAAACAACTCCAAAGACAAGCGACATATGGGAAATTAAAAGACTCCTTGATTTTGGTGTCAGTTCAAAAATAGTATTGTGTGACTGCCTATACTGGGCCTTATGTAGACCCACTGAGACAAACACATACAGACTATTCACTACTATTCAGTCATTCCATGAATCGAACCCCTCTGTATATGCTGTATTTTTGTATAAACATTGTTATGCTCTAACCCAAAATCTTGATTTGATGCAAATTGAAAGAATAGAAATGGAACAATACGTTAATATGTGTCCTCCATTGTCCCCTGTCCACTCCAGTCTGTCCTGTAGTGACTCAGTGTTAAGTGGGGTGTATTTGGGTTGCTCCTCCAAACCTCCGCTCCTCTGGCCCCTGTGCAGAACAGGCCCCGGGGCCAAATGTGCTCATCACAGGCTCCAGTGGACAGGCCTCTGTGGGCTCATAGACACGGTACAAACATATGAGGAACCTTCAGTTTGGATTTGCGTCCACTCTTGGCCAAGGACGCACCAATAAAAGCACATCTGCGGCATGAGCCACACTGTCTCAGGTCTGCAGAGCTCATGAATAAGGATTTACCTTGTTATTATGAATTTGTTATACCCACAAATGTTGTCAGTTTAGGTGTAGAACAGATATTATATACAATAAATAATAATTAAATAAATAAATAAAGCCTCTCTTTTGATCCTGGTTTTGGCACAGTTAGGACTTGGTTTAGCCTGTCCAAATTCTTAAAGATTGAAATTGTCTTGAAATTCTGTAAAAATTGTAACTTAAATGCTTGCCTAAACATCACTTTAGATTTTGATTTTGCAAAAATCTTGCTTAATAGTTTCAACTTGACTATCTATAAATGCTTCTACTTATGTCTATGTCTATTGGTGCATCTCCGTTTCAAGCCTGAAGGAGAAGTGTCGTCTTTGAGCTCCGGCTCTCCACTTAGCCCTTGAAGTTTTTTCTCCCTTTTTTCTTCTCCCCATTGAAAAGCATGGATTGTGCTTTTTTAAAAGAAAAACTCTTGTTTTTTTAATCTGGCGAATGAGTGCTTTGCCATGCAGCCGAGCTCTGGAGAGAGTGCCAAGCCAGGCTGGCCGCTGTATTAATATTTAAATCCCGGGTTGTGGATAATCAATGGGAAGGGGTACTTGTGTGCGCTGTTGCCCTCAGATGGGGAGCCATAATAGGGGGAAAACCTGCTGATTAGCCCCCTTAGAAGCTCTCTTCTCTGTGTAGTGCTCAATACTTTAAGAGTGATTATAAGCTATTGAGGCAGAAAACCTGATCGAATATAACCTCTTTAGAATTCCTTGTTCACCTCAATGGTGGGTGTCAAAAAGAGCATTCAGCCGTCTCCATGTTGCAAAATGGCCGCCCTCTCGCTAAGTTATTCTAATTTCACATATGGCGTGTTCGAAAAAATCTTTATGTTAAGCTTTAATATGGCCGCGTATTGGGGGAACCAATGGGGGAACTTATATTTTATTCTTCTTTTCAGTGTACATAAAAAATCCCCAGCTTAGCCCTTTTTTGTCTTTTGAATGCTTTGAACTCCTTTGAGGCTTTGGGGGCGCGGACTGTGGATGTGCATTCACTGTAAAGGCACTCAATAAGACGCAATAAGACCACAAGCAAAACTGAGAGTGTCTTAAGCGGGACCACACATCTGAGGCATTTGCATAGTTTAAGGAGGAGAACGAGGGAGATGGGAATCCAGACTGCACCCCACTCTAGACTGATTAGATCGAAAAACAGGCTTTCTTCTTTTTGTTTTAGACCCACTTATCTGTCCGTTGATCAAAAGAAAATATGAAATTGCTTAGATGTTAAAAATATATCAAAACTGTTTCTGTTTCAAAGTAAAGTGTGAAGAGAAACCCCAACAGCAAAACAAAACTAATAATTGTAAAACAAAAACACATACAAATTTAATTGTGAAAAAAATTTAACTACACTACAAACTAAAAACAATAACATGGTTATTATAGCAGATATAATAATGATATAAGCAAATATATATATATATATGTTATAAAATAGTTTGCTGTTAAAAGCTTCTTTCTTTGCATCATCTCGTAAAGGGGTCTGTAAAAGTAAGTCATTTTGAAACTTCAACCTACAAGACTACACAAATTCAAATACAAAACAGAAAATATACATATTTATATATTAACAAAACCCCAAGTTGAATAACACAAGAGTGAAAGTATGCTCTATTGTTCTTGTTGCTCTTCTTGGAGTGTGTGTGTGTGTGTGTGTGTGTGTTTGTGTGTTTGTGAGTATGTTTTTGCTGTTTTTTTGCAATTGCATTTCTGCACTTTCAATAAAGATATATTAGACACTTAGGTAAATATTAGACCTATCAAAGTGACAGTGGTGGGGTCTATTGCTGTGAATGCCCATCTGCTTCATGTTTGATGTATATGTATGTCTGGAGATGGTCAGAGATGATCTTCTGCAGTCTGTGGTTTTATTAGAGTTATAGTTATGTTTCTTAAACCCATGCTCTTCTGACCTCTGGCATCAACATTACAGCCTTTTTACCAGAACTATGCCACTCACCAGATTTCCCAGACCATTCTCCTTAAGGTTGTGTGTGAAAATAGATCAGAAGTTATTCAAAATAATTAGTCTACTTTGTTAAGTAAACCACTTTCTTCTTCATTTAGACTATTTTGAACCACCTATTTAATAACACCATTTTGTTCTTGCACCATGCACATCTCTCTCGACCAATTCTAGAATTGAGTGTTTTTGTCTTGCCATATTCTCATAACCGTCCGCAAATGTTCAGGAGAGGTCAGGATTTGTCGCCATTGTCCCATTGGAGATAAAGAAAGGGGGCTGGGAGAGAATGGGGCTAATATGTCGTTTGAAGGGCCAGCCCGAAGAAAGGCCCAAGGAGCTGGAGCAGAGTCTTGAAAGAGAGGCAAGGCCAAAGCTGAACTGCTCACTTCATTTTCCAGCTCAGTGCTCGTGGTAATCCAGGCCGGCCAGCTGCTAACAAGATTGAGTCTGAAGTTTACCTCCACAATGACATAATCAGATTAAGATGCACAAAGATCAAATAATGACCCGGCTTTAGGGCAAGTTCAGTTGGCCCTTGATTGCGATGTGTGGTCCTCCACCTTATTAAAAAAGTCCAAATTGGCCCACCACAGCACATATAAGTGATCGGCAGAGTTAACTGAAGACTGGAATCAATTTAAATGATAGATGCTTTGTATACAATGGCTGTATAATGGATAGCCTATATATATGTGCCACAAAATAAATCCCACTGGTTGCCTGGCCAATTCTTCAGGTGACCGGATGCAATTGGTCAGCAAACCATTTCACTGTGTGGTCACTTACTTTCACAGTACATCGAATCAGATCTGAAGTCACTCGTTGGAAGGAACTTAGGAGAATATGGAGGTACCAGTGATCGCTGTGTTAGACAATCATACCAACTGCATGTGACTGCCAAACCACAAAACGCTACACACAAAAATATAAAGTCAAATTATCTAGTTACTACCACCTCAGCTAAAATGTAAATGTTATGCATCACTGATAAAGTCATGTCTTTTTTTCTCGCTCACCGTTGTGTCTAAACACAGTAACAGGATTATTGAGAGAGCCACACAAATGTGATTGTCTCACAGCAGATGGTGCGCACTGCTTCACCTTTCAGAGAAGTTAATTAAGGCCGCCATATTGTTCCAATCCCAGGGAAAAAATGGACATGAATATTGAGCAATCAAAACTCTCCCAAAGCCGGATCAGGGACAGAGGAGGCCATTGATGCACAATTATGAAGCAACTTGAATGAAATCTCCGGCACTTCCGAACACTCTTCCCACATCCCGGAGAGCAGCCCTTAGAACCAGCTGAAAGTTGGAGCCGGGATAAATGTGGCTCAGAGATGGCTGCCAAATTCTCAGAGAGCTGTTGTAAGATATCAAACAGGTCGGAGTGAAGGGGGTCCCAAGTCTACTTAAAAACTAATTACCACACACTGTTTTGCCAAAATCTGGATGCAGGCCTTTTGGATGATGTAGTTGTATGAATGGCACCTGTTGATTTTACAGTATAAAATAATTTAGATTCAAGCTTTTCCTCAATCATAGTTTAAAGTGAGTTTTATGAACTGTTTGAATATTTTTATGACTATGATTTTAAAATCTTTTCCCCAAATTCTATCATGCATTTCACAAGTATGTATAGTTAGATTTATTTGAGAGCACCATAGAGACTGCTGCTATGATGTCAGATTATGTCAGTCATAATAAGTCCACCATGAGTACAATAATAATAATAATAACTTCCATTTATATAGTGCTTTTCAAGACACCCAAAGCGCTTTACATATTTTTTTGTATTATTCATTCACTCTACAGTCAAACCTGATGGTGGTAAGCTACTATGTAGCCACAGCTGCCCTGGGGCACACTGACGGAAGTGTGGCTGCCAGTTTGCGCCTACAGCCCCTCCGACCACCACCAAACCAATCACACAACCACATTCTTTTATAGGTGGGTTAAGTGTCTTGCCCAGGTACACAACGACAGTGTGCGCTCGGACGGGGACTTGACCCTCTGGTTGAAGGGCGAGCGCCTACCCACGCCACTGCCACCCCACAATGATATCATTAAACTAGAAACTACCAATAATTGCTGTCTCAATATTTTGCATGATTTCACCTGTAAAACGGACAAGTTTGTCAACAGGAAACTTGGTCACGACAGACCCTTTAAAAGGTTTGCCATATGGAAAAAAGCGAGTTAATACAGCCCACACAGGGTCTCAGAGTCTCATTTTAAACCCTTATAATACGGCCCACAGAGGGTCTCAGAGTCTCATTTTAAACCCTTATAATACGGCCCACAGAGGGTCTCAGAGTCTCATTTTAAACCCTTATAATACAGCCCACAGAGGGTCTCAGAGTCTCATTTTTAACCCTTATAATACAGCCCACACAGGGTCTCAGAGTCTCATTTTAAACCCTTATAATACAGCCCACAGAGGGTCTCAGAGTCTCATTTTAAACCCTTATAATACAGCCCACAGAGGGTCTAAGAGTCTCATTTCAAACCCTTATAATA
>JAVQKC010201194.1:0-16948 GCA_036025475.1 Philypnodon macrostomus | reverse complement strand
AATATCGGAATCAGCCAAGAAATTTCATATCATATATTACCATATATATATATATATATGTATGTATGTATGTATGTATGTATGTATGTATGTATGTATATATATATATATATGTATATATATATTTGTTATGTTATCAAAAAAGAAAACAACAACTTGTAGGTGCAGCCTTTTGAAACGTTAAGGCTAATGAACTTAATTTAGAGTTTATTATTTAATATTGAATATTAAAACAGAGTATTTTTTGTTTTAGGGCGCCATCTTGAGGAAGCGTTGGATGAAAGCATTGTTGTCTGGTTGCCATGGAAGCAAGCCGACAGCGCAAGTCAGTTAGCTTTTTCTGAGTTTATGTTTTGACGGTTTTTTCTTTGTTTCAAAATGGTGAGTAATTATTTCAGTAGCTACATTTCATATTATGTCTTGCTATCAAAGCTGTAATTGTATTTTTGTCTGTTTTCACTTTTTTGTTAACATTTTAACAGCTAGATTTTTTTTTTACAGCCACCCAAAAAAAGTTCAAGTAAAAAGCAGGAAAAATCATCAAGATCTCCGATTTTGATAGAAGGCCTCACCAAAGATGAGATGTCCAAAGAACAGGTCAAGATTTTTAACTTCAATATAGCCTCGTTTTGAACCCAGTTTTTCAGTGTTTCTCAGTACATCTACAAGGATTGTGAATACCACTGACCAAGACAACATATTTATTTAAAATTACATTTATACACATTTCTTTGTAATGCTTGTAGACATATCCATACAATTAGCCCTGAGATGGTAATATGCAACCAGTAATGCTTATTCCCTCTTGATAATTTCTGCATTTAAGTTAGAAGAGTACATCATGCGACTCCGGGAGGAACTGGACAGAGAGAGGGAGGAGAGGAACTACTTCCAGCTTGAGCGAGACAAGGTGCATGGTTTCTGGGACATCACAGAGAGGAAACTGAACAAGGGCAAAGTTGAACTGAAAAACCTCGATAAGGAATTGGAGGAAACTGAAATCAATATTCAAGTCGAGATAAAGGTATAAAATACGATTATGGATATTATTATGGACTTGTGGTTAAACAGTAATATACTTTTTGTGTCCCTGTAGGTTTATAGACAAAAAATGAGGCATCTTCTCTGTGAACACCAAAACACTATTTGTGAGCTTGATGCTGACAGATTATCTTCAAAAGAGGCACTACAGGCTAAGCAAACAATAGTAAAGAATGGACTACGTGAAAATATGGCATCTCTCCTGGTAGACATACATCAAGTTGGCGTCGAGAAACACATCACAGAGCTGAAAAAGGTAATATAACCTTTACAAGTAAAGTTATTTTTGTGTTATGTAATGTCTTTTTTCTGTTAAAGAAACATAAAGAAGAAGTGGCTAACCTAATAGAGGTTTCAGAAACTAACCTCAAAGGTAAAAAGCTAATCTTTATTTTGCAATGCATTTCATTTCAGCAAACAATTAAGACGTTGTTTTTCCTTAGATACTGAAAACAAGAGAGAGAAAATACTTGATGAGCTGCAAGTAGATCTGGAAAACAAAATAAAAACAGAAGTGAATGAGGTGAGGGATAACTGGAACAGGTTTATCTCAATCCAAATGGAGAATCACAGAGAAGCATTGAAACGTTACAAAGAATTTATAAGGAGCAATGAGGAGAGCGTTGATGAAATTTTTTTTCAAAAGGTAAATATATTTGATATCCCTTACAGCTCAGTGCAACCTTAAATATGGTACTGATCTTACATGATGATCATAGAGAAAACTCGCAGAAGAATGGACGGGTCTGAAGAAAAAGGAAAAAGAGCTCACACAGGTTTTGCAGGAGAATCAACAACAAACTGAGGATCTTTCAAAAGCTCAAGAAGAAATCAATCAGCTCCAGAATAAAATGAAGTATACACCAAAGAAGCTTGACAACAAAAAGAAAATTGAACAGAATAATCTAAAATCTGAGTATGAGCTGCTGCAAAAAATGTTTAAAAAAGTATGTCCTTGTTCGCAGTGTTTTTTGGCGTAAGATTTAATACAAAGTTAAAGGTGTTTTTGACCTTTCAGATGCAGCTGGAGAGAAATGACCTGCTTAGGATTTGTGCAGAGATCATCAAAGAAATGTAAAAAAAGGTAAGGACAGGCACATCTCGATTCCGAAGGACTCTGGGTATTTTACTTAAGTGTATTTTTGTTTTTGATAATGTTAATTGATCTCAGTTTGTAAATCCCTGTCTTTTTCATTCTTTCAGAAGAACTGACTCTTTTCATGAGCTCAAAGTGCCCTGGGATAAGTCGACATAAATCAGAAGCAGAACTGCACTGAACAATAAACCTTTGAAAATTGTAATTAATAAAAATGACACATACAGTACATTAATGGAGGTATTGAAAAAATTCACAATGTATATAGTATATGCTTTGAAAATTATAATAGCTGTGCAACGTTTACATGTTTTTTTCTACAACATTTGGCTCAATCAAATTTAATTTTAAAATAGACATTGATTTGGGAATTTCAATGGACATCCCAATCTCGGCGACTGCCTTGCCCAGATGATTTTTCTGTTACGGTACTGCCTTCATTTCCAGCTCAGAGGAGGAGCCTTTGGGCCATATCTAGTTTCTCGTTGAATATCCCCATGGCGAATTGAGCCGTGCTGCGTGCTGATCCCTGTGGTATCAATAATACAGGAGGAAGTAATTGTCCCTGTGCAGGCCACAGTATCGCACAACTGAAGCCACTTGAGGGAGGGGGTGGTCTTTTCATTTGGCCCTCTAGGGTTTCAGGGCCTCAGACAGTGGTCTGGCACTGGGGGGTGGCTTCAGTGCCTTTGGACTGGGCTCAATTGTGAACTGGCTGGTTGAAATAAGAGTGTGTCTAAACACTGACAGCATGCACAGTGCTGTTGGCTTGCCCCCGTCAGTAAGACTACACCTGCACCAACCCAGAGTCATGAAAGAGAACCAGCTGAGAGACAAGTCAATGTAGAATTAGCCTGTGGGAGACTCTAAACAGGCATAATGGCTTAGGGAACCAGGGTGTGATTCACAGGATCCAGATTTTATCCATGTCTCAATACACTGCTAAATGCTGTGACCCTCCTGTAGCCATAGCATGGTAAACAAAACATGTAGCCAGCAGACAGACGATGTATAAATTAGTCTATTGTCCTGGAATAAATTGTAAATGTAGATTCATTAAATAATAATTACAGTAGATTTGCTTCAAATTAGCCAATAAGCTTAAAAAGACTAATGCTCTGCTCAAAACAACACTGACTAGCACACACAACAGGACACACAGGTGGGAGGGGAGGCAGTAAGGGAGAAAGGTGGAGAAAGTGGTAGTGAAACAGAGCGTCTCAGAAAGAGGTCACATCAATGATGGTGATGCATCAAAGTTTGGCATTTTGATAGAGGTTTGGAAATAAACTCCGGGGAAGACCGCAACACAGAGCGGTGAGTGTTAATGTGTTTCTTTAAAATGTAGTGTTTTGTTGAATGTGAACTGAAGTTACCTTATGGTTAGCCTACAATACTCTTGCGTCACTCTATGTTATTTAGATGGAAAAAACACACATTATCTGATATTTGTGTCGGTCATACTACTAGTTTGCAGTGTCATATATTTGTCTATACTAAATTAAAATGGAAAACTGTATGTCTATAGGCTGTTTCTCCCCATGTGGAGAAAGTGAAAAAGTAGTAGGCAGTCATTAAGCTTTAATATTCTTGGTGAGTTATGTTACTCCTCGGGGTCATTCAAGTGCTTCCGAGAAAGCTGTTTGTAGTCTAAGTGTGAATACGGGTCTTTGTTTGTTTTAACAGGTAAAACTCATAGAAAAAGAGATGTGACAACACAGTATCACGTTGCATGGTGGGATGAGATGAAGATGGCAAAGAATTGGCCGGGAATGGCCACTTTTTGGTTTACAACCTTTATAATATCCTGTATCATAATGAGGCAAGGGTCTACAGAGGCAACAGGTGAGTGTGACACAATAATCAACATTATTACATTTACACTATGGCATTTTCCCACATTTTTCCTTTCTATGGACTGTTATTTCAGGAAGAAGTAAGGAGGACCAGAGAATTGCGATTCTTGAGGAGGTCCTTTCCAAGTTGAATACAGATGCCTGGTATTCTCAAAAAAAAAACCCTGACTCTCCCAAAGTTAATAGCTTGCATCCGTTGATGAAAAATATAATGGGGAGTCTAAAGACACTGTTTCCAAACAAGAAAATTCCTCCTCTAAACAAACCTTTCGACCGCCACCGTCTGTCTGGTTTCCTGTACAACATTTCTATGTACCTCCAAGAGATGGGTGCTGAGCTTGAGGAGGCTCCTGCAGAGCCTGATGAGGAGCAGCTCTGGGAGAAGGTGTTGCATTTCTTTCTTCAGTCTGAAGGCAGCGCTGCAATGAACCAGTGGAACGGCCGTGTACCACCAAGGCCTAGTGTCACGTTTCAAGACTGGTTTCTGTCTTTGAGGGGCAGCCAACATTTGGACTGGCTTCTGAGTCTACTGCAAAGCCTTATCACACTCTCTGAACGACAGACTTATAAACCACTGTTGACTATTTTATCACAGAACTGGAAAACGGTGAGTGCTGTTTTAGAGGCTGCTCTTCAGGCTGTGGTCAGTGGGACCTATGGCCAGGCCAGTGCTGGTTTACAGGGCTTTATCTGTGCTCTGAGGGGGCGTAGTGACTGCACCTATAATGTCAGCTGGCTTCAGCAGCTTCTCCGCTTCCTAGAAACAAGGAACTGGAAGCCTGTGGTCAGTTTACACCCAGCAGGTGAGGGGCTAGAACAAAATAAAGATGGATTTGGACGTTTAAAACCCTTCAGCTTACCTCCTGAAGCCATGAGACAGGAGGGGCTCAACTCCAATTCCTCTCTGCCACACATAAACACTACCGAGGATGAGGGTGCCTTGATGCAGAGCTTACTTCTGCAGGCCTTGTACCGCACAGGTGGAGGGGAAAGAGGGACCCAAATGGCTCAGAAGAACATTGCACTTGTTCAAAGTCTGGACGGGCTGAGGAGCGGCCTGCTGCACAGAGTTGGCAGCTCAGTCTATAGTAACCTGAGGAAAAAAGTGTCACGCGTCACCATGGCGATACTCGATGATGTGGGCAGCATGGTGGACGTGCCACAGCCGGACGCACAGGGACGCTGCTCAGTCGGTGAGTCTGTCACACTGATTATATCAATGATATGACTATTGTTGTTTAACCCCGGTTTCACCTGTCTCACTTAGGCAGGAGCAGACAGCGAGTGACACTGCTTTAAATCTTAATAATCATCAGTTAATTGAGAGCTTCTGTTCATAGGCTAATCTCTTTATTCACCCAGTGACATCTGTAACATTATAGCTCAGCCATTGTTCACAGTGAAGCACTCTCATATCAGACAGTTGTGTAAGGCTGCTAATTTTCCCATCCATTCACTTTGATTTGTCTTTATCATCCCATCTCCCTGAAGGTGACCTGAGACAACTTATTTTATGGTGAGATCTTTTTTACATACACAATTATAGTGGTAATTGAAAATTAAACAATTGTGTGTGTTTTGTATTTCCACACATAAACAGGGGAATAAGACACAATGTGACGTGGAACACCCAGGCTTTGGGCTTTAACTCTCATCTCCCCTCAACCACTCGTCCCATTCTGTCCTGCCCGTCTATTAAGGGAGATGAACAGAGGACCCGCTCAAGTCCCAAAGCTCATCCACAAGCCTCATTGTTACAGAAAAAACAGCGTCAACTTGAGAAACTGTTTTCCTCGCCTCATAAATCCCAGCTGAACCCTACATTGACAAACAGTGACCAGCAAAGAGAGACTGAGTACTACAGCACCACAGAAATCCTGGAGGCAGCCTGCAATGAATCCATCCCCGGCCTGACTGGTGTCTCAAACTTCACTGTGTTCCTATATTGTAAACTGTTTGAAGGTGAGAACGGCTCAGTGAGCAGTGCAGTGGCCCACATCGGGCTAGACCTGCCCGCCACCTGCTCTGACGCAGCCTGGTACCTGACGGCTGCTGAAGAAGATTTCCTCTGGGTTCACATCTGCAGTGAGTTTTTTGCAAATGAGTTTAATAACACAGTATGTGCCAACTCCTCCTTCTGGCTGCAGAGAGTACAAGAGGTGAGTAATGCTGTAAAAGTCAACACATACAACATTTTACTCACAGAGTTTGACAACATTAAATGACTCACATTTTACCCTGACCCTTTGCAGGCCACCGCTACAAAGGACTTTTCTCTTTTTAACTACTCCAGCATTAGGGACCTTTGTATACACATGTCAAGTGAGACTACTGATGCTACAGGAAGTGCAGGACTCAGTGAGGACTGTCTCATACAGTTGGAAAGCCTGTCCCTCAGTGCTGAGGCTTTCAGACACTGTTTTCTACCTAATAGCTCTGTTCTCATCTCAGCATTATGTGGCGAACTATACCCGGAGCCTTCACAGTCTTTGCCAGAGGGCAGCTGGGCTGTTGCATACTGCTCAAAAATACATAATTCCACTTTTATTGACACGTCCGAGAATATGTGTGACTACAGACAGTGGGCAGTCCATCATTTTCTCAACAGCACCCTCCTGGAGTATTGTGCTCAGACAGATGGATTGAAAGAGTATATTTGTCAAAACACCTCCCTCCTTCAGCAGCTGGTGGGGTCAGTGCCACAGTTTTCGGACTTGTGTGCCAATCTGCAGCCTGAACAAGAGGGTAAAAAGTGCTTCCTTCAGAGGTTTTTTGACATGCTGCCAGCACCGTATGAATTTGACAGCTCTCAGCTCTGTGTGAACCCAGCTCCTTTGATGGTGGAAGTGGTGCACAAGCTGAGCATGTGTGAGATTGAAGGAGGGGAGCGTGAAGGCTTTCTGGTTGTGCTGGGATATGTGCTTCGGCTCCTAGACTTCATAGTAGGTCTCTCATCGGGTTTAGAGGAAGGTGAAAGAGAGGCGCGTCAGGGTTTAGGACAGGCCATCCTCCTCTCTACTCTCCTTGACAATACATCCTGGTCCAGTCTACAGCCAGAGGCTGTGTTGAGTGTCCTCAACACGGTGGGGGTCTTTCTGCACAGAGAGCAGAACTCCACTCTCAAAGAGGACCTGCTGAGCTGTTTCAGTGTAAGACATCTGACTGATGTACTTCACTAAATTATTTATTGAAAAATGTCACTAATTTATGATTTTCCTTTTGTCAGCCTGTCTTGTG
Source organism: Philypnodon macrostomus (assembly GCA_036025475.1). NCBI lineage: Eukaryota > Metazoa > Chordata > Actinopteri > Gobiiformes > Eleotridae > Philypnodon > Philypnodon macrostomus. The sequence goes on along the minus strand of JAVQKC010201194.1, from coordinate 9,718 downwards.
GGACCTCATTCAGCAGGACAAGAATGCAACTGCTCTAAGGGTTTTGATGCAGGTATAGACAAACGGGCTGCAACAAAACATAATCTTTGTAACCAGTCATTAGTAAATTTTGCTTAACTATAGGAGTACCTCCGACTCCCAAGGAACAGTCTCCGCACGTTAGTGATGTCTGCTGAAAAAGAGGCTGTCAAAAGATTCATCTCTCATATGCATCAAAGCTGGGATCAGTTACAAGTTCAAACAAGCCAGGTTTGTTATAATCCGTTTAAAAACGATTGATGAGGACTATAAGTTGATTCTGTTGTATTATCATGTCATATTGTTTCAGATGTTGTCTGTGTTTTTTCCATTAGGTCTCTCAAACAGAGTTGCAGGCCATGGAAACAATGACAGCAGCGTTCATCCATAAGTTTCCTCGAGTGACCCCTGAGCTGTTTGTCGACCTGTCCCAGTTCATCCCCTTCATGTCTGTCTCTGACATTATGAGCTTCCCAACATCCCTTGTGGTCAATGACAGTGTGTATGTAACTACAACAAAGACAATCTTCTCCACTTATCTCTTGGCTGTAAAATCAATCTTTTTTTGTGCCACAGTTTGACAGCTATACGTGACCATAGCTCTGGGATGAGGTCACTACAGAAAAAGGCCTTTGTAAATCGAATACTTCAGTCCTCTGTGGTTGGTGACGTCCAAACGTGGCCTCCTTATTTCCTCGCTTCTATATTCCCGCTCCTGCCTTACCTGCCAGTCACTCATTTTCAGCAGCTTACATCACAACAGGTGAGCGCCAATACCATAATCTTAATAACGTCAGCTTTTTGTCATCTTTATTGGACATCTTATATAACAAAGGCCTTAACTAGCCACATTTATCTGCTTGTCTTTTCTAGCTTACTCCTTTAGTAGAGTTGCTAGGCAACAGCAGTCTGGATGGTGTGAGGGGGCGGCATGTGCTCAGGACCCTTTTTACCAAAAAGAAGAATCTGACTGGAGATAACATTATGAGGTAGAGATATCACTCAAATCTAACTAGTTTTGTTGCTGATGCTTGGACCAAATTATATCATAAATCATATACATCTGCAAAGTTTGGTCTTTTAAATGTTTATGATATTTATAACACACAAAGTCTGTTAGTAAAGTTCTTGCTTCAGGTTGTATGAGACAGACCTTTTAATAAAAAGGATGATTGTGTTTACCACACACAACATAAATTGTATTACTTATTTGCAGGTTAGGTATCCTCGCTTGTTATTTGGATCCTTTGGAGCTTCATACACTCTTTCAGGACCCAGCTGTGGCCTCGGCTCTGTGGCATCAGTTGGCACAGTGCATGTCCAAGGGCTTGATCAGCACCAAGGGCAGAGTAAGGGCCTTTGTATGCTTTTTCAATCAAACCCATGCAAATAGAAATAAAATTAACAATGGTCTTTCTTTTTTGCAGCTCTCCTCGTGGCTTATACCAACAGTTCAGAGCCTGAATGCCAGCAGCATGGCTCCACATGATTTATTTTCTCTTGGTGCATTTCTGTCTGAGTTGGGTGCTTCATTTCTTCTCTCACTGCCCTCAGAGGAGCTTATAGACATTGTGTCACTGCCATCAGTCCAAATATTTTCTCCAGCGCAGGTCAGCAGATTTTAACTTTTATCTTGGTGCTATTATTGGTATCACAAACAAATTAGCTCTACTGCTGAAATGGGATCTATGAATATGCTTAGTACCTATCAAAGAAAAGGTCACTTTTTGTGTTCAATTAAATGGGATTTAAATAGTATTAATGTAACATGCTGTTTTTTTCTGCTCACATATTTTTCTAGGCTTTTCAAATATTATCAAAGATTTCAAAAGAGGCCAATGTAAGTATATAGTCAAATGTTATGTTAATTACATTTGTGTGTCTAACGTTTTGTGCTAATCTGTAACCCTCCCACAGCTAACCCTGGACAAATTGTGCAGACTGAAAGCATTACACTCTGGCCTGTCTCCTGCTGTGCTTAGAGGCCTCCAGTGGGACAACATCAGTGAGTCTGTGAGCTGCCAGTGCTGGAAGAGCTTATTTACTGGACTTAAGCCGGGGCACAGAGCCATGCTGTACAATACAATGCAAGAGGTGACTGCATTATTCTGTTGCTGGTTTCTGTTAGCTGTACAAAAATGGCTAATCTTCACAATATGAAGATACAACACATTTTTGTAAACCAGTTGTGTATTTACAGGCTCTACAGGCAGACCTACTGAGTTTTATCAAGCAAGTGCCATGTCTTATACTATTCGTCCCTCTGAAGAAGTTGATGCAAGACTTGAACAAGGAGACCCTCATGAACAATATAAGCCTGTTCAAACAAATCCCCTGGTCACCACAACAGGTGCATATCATTATGTGTTTAGTCAGTGCCACATTCTCCAACCATTGTGTACAAGGGTTAAGCTTTTGAGGGACATGATAGTATAAAACTAACTAGAACATAGTGAGGTTCATTGTTTACTTTATTTGTCTCCCTGGGGAGAAATCTCTCTTAGAGCAAGGGTCAGCTGCATACATAAACAACAAGAACCCATTGTGGGCTATATAGACAATATAGACAATAAACAACATACCAATACATAACCAAAAAAACATTGTACTTAAGGAATTTCACACATTAGTGTCTCCACATTTAGATTGTGTCATCAATTAAATTACAGTACACTGCCCTCATCCCTAAAGCATGTCTCCTTTATACAATTTGATTACTTTCATTATCAAATATAGTGATATGAAACGCAAAGTGATATCGACTGAGAAAGAAAATCTTCCTGGCTCTACTCATGGATCTTGTTAATCTACGGCTCATTGGATATGCTTCACATGATCCTTTCAGGATATTAATACTCCATACGCATCACCACCATCAAGCTAATTAGTTTGGATATTGTACAATGATGTGGGGGAATGTAGCATAAATTAATAATGGCTACCTTTAAGGGCTTTAGTCACAGCCAACAGTGAATGAGCCTGCTTTCACCACCTGTCTAGTCTCTAACAAGACCACTGTCAATAAAGATGAGCCCTGGTAATGTGAAACTAGCCTGGAATAAAAACAAATCTATCACAGTGTGCACCAACTATCATTACTGCGGCTGATCTGATTTCCCCGTATTGCTGATGTTCCAGGACCAACATTCTAATGAAGGCACATTATTCTAATTGTTTGTTTTGGCAAGATTTCAACTGGTTAGTGCCAGGGCCATGGTTAAGGTGCTAGGTTAGGGTGAAGGTTCATTGAAAAGATGGTCCTGGACCAACAACTAGAATGATGGTTCTGGAACATCAGCAACATGGGGAAATCAATGTCAATGTCAGTGAGTTCATTCTTAATTTTAATTAGTCATCATTGGTTGATTGTTGCTCCTAACACCAAATTCATTTTGTAGTACTCTCTTCAAGAATGCAATAACTACAACTATATGTATAACCATAACATGTTACTTCCTTGTAGGCTCAGCTTTTGATTAAGATTATTTTTCCATTTCCAAATACTACCAGCAACATAGTGAGGTAAGTCAAACTTATTTTATTTACTTCAATTATCATCTAATATAACAATAGTTTCTTCTTCTCTTAGAGACCTGGGAGGTATAGTTGGTGGAGTAAGCTGCGACATGTTAAGGCTTTGGGTCAATGTTACAGACTTTGACCTAATTCACTTTCTTAGTGAACTTCCTGGGGACATAAGGCCAGCTCTGGTAAGCACACCCGACAATCTTTCTCTGTGGCATTTATGTATGGCCACAAATAAACCTTATAAATATTTTAATAATACATTTAGAAATGTGCTGTTTCATCAGAGAAAATGCATTGTAGATGAGTTGAGACAACATCCTGAAGTTGACCTTAGTGCTTTGAGCGCATGGTTTGCAATAACATTGCCGTCAGTATTTTTTCCATCATCAAGTTATTCCTTTCTAAAATAAAACCTCAGAAATGTAAACATGTCTTTATTTTATTTTGTAGAGTGACAATGGTAGAGAAGCTGTCCAATGAATCCTTTAGAAATGTACTGGATCACATTCAGACACGCTTTTCGGACTTCATCAAGCTTCCTCATTACAAACAGGCACTTATAGCTGAGAGGGCAGTGAGTGAATTGGTAAGTAGTCTAGTCTGTGACTATTACTCAGTCAATATGTTTTTTTTGCCAAAGCAGCAATGTATACAGTTAAATTATCCTCATAAATACACAATACATTGAAACCCTCGTAATCCGGGCACACTCATTGTACTCCACAGGACTCTTCCCAGGCTGAGAGTGAGATCGACAGCTCTGCGCTTGACTTCCTTGGGCCTTTACTGCCTTTCTTGAACTGGGACAGGTTGGTTCTTGTGGACAGGAGGGCTCTGACTCTGAGGCTGGAGGAGATGAGAAACTTTTGCCTTCCTAAAGAGGCTCTGAAAGACATTAGTGCCCTGCTCACACAGAAAGAGCTGCTGGGGTAAGGCAGCAATGAATACTAAGAGATTGTATTTATATGGATTTATGGATTCTTGAATGCTATAGCTATACATGTATTTTTGAGGTGACTTCATTTGTGGCAGGTCTATAAAGAGAGAATCACTCAAATACCTTCTTATGTTGTATGTCAATAATGTAATTACTAGATATGTTTTTGTCAAAAGGGATCCATCTAAGTGGCTCGTTAAGGATCTGGAACATTTGGGTCGTCTTGTCTTTTCACTTTCATCAAAACAGATTAACAGGATCCCACTGGTAAGCACTATATTTGAATAAAACGATGTAATTTTTTTCCAAGCTTTTATTTAACTGCTTGATAAATTGGTAATATGTCCTTGTGTAGACAGTGTTGACTAAAGACACAGTGGAGCAAGTTCTGATTAGTCAGAAGCTTTGGGAGGACAGTGCTATAGGAAGAATGTGTGTGATGCAATGTATGGATCAGCAGAGCCAGAGAAAACAAACCGAGAGCCTATTAAGAGGAATTGTGAAGCCACGCAACAGGAGGGCAAAAGGTGCTCAGTTTGTATAGCTTATAAATAGGCCTTTAGACTGTCTGCAGTTAGATATAGTGATTTGTTTGTAGTACTGACATTTTTTTTTTTTTACATAGTGCCGGTACCAAGTTGTGCAGATATCAAAGGCACGTTCCCCTCAGCATGGACACCTCTTCAGATGAACCGAATGTCCCAAGAAAACCTCAAACAGTGTGTTGAAGTCTTTGGACAAGACTCCTCACTGAGCTTTGAGCAACGGCGTACACTTTGGAAGAAGCTCAGAAAGGTTGAAAAAAATCAATATGTGTGGTTCTTGTTTGTTTGTTTGTTTTACACTGTTTTACATGGTCTTTGTATTTTGTCCTTCTTATATTAAACATACAAACTTCTTTAAGAAATCATTTAAGCTAATGAACATTTTGTGTTTGTGTTGCTGTAGTCTTTTAGTCCAGTGCGAATGCTGCAGTCAGATCAAGTCTTGTCCTTGGGTTCAATTGTGACTGAAATGGGAGTCGGAGAGTTTCAAGACACAGATCTCACAGATCTTGGTGTACTGGCACATCTGGGAACACTAACAGAATGGAACATTAAGAAGGTGGATTATTTTCTCTTTTTATAATTAATCTATTATTAATTAATTTAACGTTATGTATTTGACTTGTAGATGAGAGCAGTCATAACCAGTGTGATGCGCAGGAAAAAAATGAAATTTGAGCAATTATCAGCAGTGGATTTGGCCACATTTGGTCATCTAATCTGTGGCATGTACCCCTCGGAGATAAAGAGACTGAGCCCCTACAACCTCAGGTCAGCTGCCACTGAATTCATTAAGAGAACTTTCGAACAAACTAGCATACCACAGGGAAATCACACAGGACAAACAGTTAGAACAAGACTAACAGTAATAACTAGAAAGCACTTGGAGAGTGCACTGGGTTTTAACTGACAACATGCATGTTTCTAAGCACGATTATCCATTCACGAGAGTGTATACCAGAATATTTTCCTTTTATCTACAGTATGGCTGTCTTGTTCCTGCGGGAGATGGCCCTGCCTTGCACAGAGCAGCAGATGGAAGCGTTGACAGGTTGTTTGTCCCGACCCGAGGCCTTTGGTCCGGTCAGTGCTTGGGGACCAGAGGTTTTCACTGAGATTGGGACATTGGCAGGTACTGAAAATCATAAGACCCCAATGGATAAAAAGTTGTTTGTGGTGAACTTTTTCAAAATTGTTTTTCTAAACTATTGAGAATGGAGCAATAACACACCACTGGATAGATGGATACAATTTTAAGCTCTCCCCAAGGGCACACAGACATGAGAAAAGTGTTTCTCTGAACTTCAGCTGTGATCTGATATGAGAAACATTAATTGTGTACTTACACGGTTTGTGGTTCTCTTCTCTTTTTCCAGCGGGGCTAGAGGATATGGTGTTGTCGGCTTTGGTACAAGAGCAAGTCGAGGGGCTGACTGTTGAATCTATTGGCCTGATGTCCCCACAAAAGTTGTCTGTGAGTTTCAACTTTTTTTCCAGGAATTCTTTAAGGACAGCACTTTGTTTGAATAGTTGAACATTATTTATTTTCCACCACATATGCAGGGATTAGAATAAAGCTATTGTATGTGTGCAGGTGGTGTTCAGTGCAGTTCAGTTGTCATGGCTGAGCTCGGAGCAGGCGTGGGCAGTGACTGAAGAGCAGTGGGCAGAGCTGGATCCTGAACAGAGACACGCTGTGGGACTCGCTCAATATGAAGGCGACACCCTGTTGGAACAGAAAGGTGCATACGTATTTTAATGCTGATTTATCTTAAGAAGCTGGTGTTTTTTGCACAATAATAAACCCCATTGTGTTTCACAGAACGAAACTCGGCTCCATCAGTTGTAAACATGGACAGCCTTACTATTCACTCACTGGCTCTGTGCCTTTTATTGAGACAACTTTAAAATGCAGCAAATGTAATTGTCCCCTGACCTTCTTGGTGTTATCAATTTGTACTGAAAATAAATTATTTGAACTCTTCTCAGCCTGGATCCTTTAATTAAATCTGCTTTGGTTGTGAGCAACAGAGAATGTTTAATTTTTTATCAGTAATAGACAATGCATTTAAATTTATGTAATTGGTACATGGTCAGTGTAGAGGTGTGCATGTTTATGTATGTATGACTACCTCATAATTTCATAAAAGTACTACCTAACCTAACCGATTAATAAACAAACAAAATAACAATAACAATGACAGTTATCTGACAAGGTAAAAGTGTCATACACTAATTGGAGAAATACCATAAATCATCACTTCTATTGTAGTACCCTTTGCAATATAGTAATAGATGTATCATTGTATTTATAGCCGCATTTACAATGGAAAAGCAGCCGTACAAGCAGCAATATAAATTTTATCTGACAATACAAATCAGTGACTTTATGCTTTGTGTACATAGCCCTATATTACAGGCAGTTTGCTTTGTAATCTAGGTCTGCGGGCATCATTATTAGTGGTATTTTTATTGCAATGCATGCGTCATGTAATCAGTTCTTCTTATCCCTGGTAAATCCAGCAGATGGCAGTGTAACAGTGCTGCTGGGCGGCAGGAGGCGTATCTTTAGAAGCGTCTACTTTGTCCCCGGCCGTGACGCATTTCCTGGGGCTTGTAAGGACCACTCAGCGGCACACTAGAGGGGTATCATGACTATTTATAACCAGCAATTCGTTCTTATCAATTTTTTAGCCGTCTTGCTTTGTCGTACCCGTTTGTAACGTCGAGAGGTGACACTAAAACACGCCAGACCGAGCGAGATGTGAATTCAAGCGGGTAAGTTGAGCGGAGTGTAAGTTTCTCCTGTGGTTTAGCTAGTGTGTGAGTTGTTTGGGTGCGTGGCTGCTGAGTTTGCTCGCTTGTTTTTGCCCGTGGTACCACTGAGGGTCCTGACACGGGGGAAGCCAAGACTGGTGTGGGCTTTTTGAGCGTCATTCCTGACATTTTAGAGCGTTTTGTCACGAAAGGGGGCTCTCTCACACACCGAGCTTACGTCGACTGTACAGTGTCCAGTTTCTGTGGTTATTCCCGGGGAGCCCCGAAAATGCGGTTTGTTATAGACGTAAATGAGTCGTAAATGTGAGCCAATGAGGGCGGTAGATATTTGGGCTTGGATGTAAAAGTGGGAGGCACCTGTGTGAAGGCTCGGGTCAATTGGAGGCGGCGTCAACTATGCGTTAATCGGCACAATTTCATGCGCATTTGTCAAACTGAACTCCCGTCGGATCAGCTCTTTGGTTGGTGACAAACTGTGACTACGCGCTGTTGTCAAGTTTCTGAGGTGAGTCAACTACTGCTAGATAGCTAGAGCCGATACCCTTGTCAGCTGACTTTCTATTTACATGTGTCCGGTAAACTTTTGCGCACAATCATGAAAGTGTGGCTTCGTGTCGTCGACCAGTTTCCCCTCTTTTAGTTAATCTCCTCTCCCTCTAAATGCTCTGAGCTCTTCTTAAACCACACTACACTTTGCTGTTGCCTCAAGCAGCTTATTTCAAACTTTGGATTTGCGTTAAAATTCTCAGTTAACCGTCACAACAACCAGTAATAGTGTTTTGTCAGTCATAGTGAAGTCACTTTATGGACTTTGGCTAGATGTGAAGTAGCTAGCTTTTTATCAGGCAGACCTAATTCGCCTGCCTTGAAGTGCAATCTACTTTTTTTTTTTAAAGGATAGAATGGGATTTAATTGTTTCTTGTGATTTGGTCAATTTTTCTCTCATGGTGATAAATTAGATTCAGATTCTGATTAAAAAATGACAGTCTTTAGTGGCACTTATAATTATCTGCTTATAGATTTTTGCAGCGCTTTTCTTTTTGCGTGTTTATTCAATTTTATGGGTATGTCTAACCGGTAAATCATTTTTTCCCTTAATGGTGCATTTCCTCAAACATGCTGCAGTGTCTTGGTCCTTTATATGTTGTCACTCTTTTACAATTTACTTTAACAAAACTTCAGAGTCAGTGTGATCCTAAATGAGTTGTGGGGTGAATGAAGCTTCCTTGCTAGGATGAATGCCCCTGGAAGTCACAGGTCCCGCCAAAAAACACAAATTGCTTTTAAACAGGTTTTTTACAGAGAGGACCCCAAGAAATATAAAGATTTAAAACAGATATGGTGGTTTTGTGTGTGAACAGTAGCTTTATGATAAGTCTATATAAAGTCTATATTCATTGTTTTCTGTGGACACTGCTAGTGAAGGGGAAATGTGACCTAAACAGTTAAAAGTTGTATAGTTCCCCTTATAAACAATCTGGAGGCGGTCTACTATTATTGTGTATTAAGTGTAGAATACATTTAATGGTATTACAGTGAGTCATGCTGCTGCCATAAACACAATTAAAAGACTGTTTGTGCTATTATTTTGAATATATTTTAATTAATATTATGGAAGGGTTAAAGCCAGTCTAGGAATCGTGATTTTTGATACAGGTTTTCTATGATATGAGATAGCTCATAAGCAATCATCATATAGCCTAACTTTTTGGTTGTGCTCTTTCCACTGAGAGCTAAGCATTTTATTTACAGTCTGTGTCAGTGTCCCCTAATTATATCGGCGAAAACAGCGTGTCAACATTTGCACACAGGTGCATACCATAAAGACGCCGAACTGTATCGATTTGGGTACTTCTTCGATGAATATTAATTAAGTAATTAATTAATAACGGGCCAAAACTGTGAACGCAA
>JAVQKC010201144.1:0-12774 GCA_036025475.1 Philypnodon macrostomus | reverse complement strand
ACACAATGTCTGATTAAGGTGCCCGTTGGTGACAGTTGTGGCAGACGTATGGGGCAGACGTATGGGGCCGTTTTGCTGATATACACCTTGCTGTCGGGGACGACAGCACAGGCCTAGTTTAGTTTATCCATTTCTCTAAAGCTCTTCTTGGCAGAAAGTTGGGGCTACAAAAATCTAATTGAATTAATACATTGAATAGAGGCACCTTTCCCAGGCTTGTTCCAATTGGAGCAGGGGAGTGTTGGAGGCTGATCTGATATGGCTGGTGACATCTGTCCTCTGGGTGAAGAACACACAGGAGCCCTGGATACCCTCCTTGTTCTCAGGGAGAATCTGCACGTGGTACACATCCTTCCAGTTGTCAAACGAGAGCCCCTTGATCTCAATACCTGTGTCTGGGTCTATGCCTTTGAACCTGAAAGAACACAACAACTACTACTAGAGATGCACTGATATGAATATTTTGTCATGGGTTAGTCCTGGTGCATTTGACCTGGTTGATGTTCAATGGATTATTCCTGGTTTAGTCCTTTCTCCTTCCTCTCCTTCTCAACTCTCTGTCATGGTCTCACACAAAAATGGACGTATCAGAATAGCAATTTTTTTTTTCTTTGAACTAAAAAAAATTAATTAGCTGTGAATAAGATGTGAATTTTGAAAACATCCGCTCCCTCACATTATTTCTGATAGATTCTAGTTCTTGATAAATAATGTTTCAACCAATCACAGCGCTCCTGTCCTGTGAAAGCGTGTGATTGGTTGAAAACAAGTGTCCCTGCGTCCCTAACACAAAAACCCAGAGGATCATGGAGTCTCATTTTTTTCTCCTATGACTTCTGCTATGCTGCATTATTGACTGTGTAATCATGTCTGCTCAAATACACAGTAAAATGTATCAAATTTAGGAGAATGTGTCCGGTTTTTCCAAATTAATGATATCAAGTTTACACATAGACCCCTGTTTAGTTCTGGTTTAGACCCTTGTTTAGTGCAGGTTTAGTGGTGTTAAAGTCCTGGTCAAGACCTTGATTAGACTTGGATTAGACTTGAATTATGTTTAGTGCTGGTTAAAACCTGGTTTACTTCTGGTCTTTAATCCCGATTTAGTTCTGGTCTAAAACTTGCTTACTTCTGGCCTAGACCTGGACCTGTTTAGTTCTGGTTTAGTGAAGGTTTAAAGACGTTTAGTCCTGGTTAGTTTTGGATTAGATTTTGATTATGTTTAGTTCTAGTTAAGAATTGGTTTATTTCTTTTTTTATATAGGTGTTTTAGTTCTGGTTTAGTCCTGGTTAATTTATCTTTGCAGTTGACAGTTGATGCACATGCAGTCACCTGTCATACAGCTCCACATCATCTCTGTCCTGCGGCTGCTCGTGGAAGGTTAGCTCGCAGTTGTGGACCAAAGCTCTCCACAGAAACCCCTTTGTGTGGTCATCAAGCTTCAGTGGGAACTTGGGCTTTCTGTCCTCCAGTCGTATCCACAAAGAGGGCAGAGTTATCCCGTCCAGCCCCTCCAGAGCCACTTCATCTTCCAGCGCACTCAGAGCCTCCATCACATGCTAATGCTAACCGTGCTAATGCTACCGTTAGCAAACAAAGCACTATTCCCGACGCGAATAGTAAAAAAAAACATATGATATTGTTAGTTTTAATGGTTTACATGATGGCTTTTTATATGCGAAAAGTAATAAACAATAAACACACACTCTTCCACGCGCTAGCTGTTTGTCTCTGAAACAGTTTACTATCATGCAACTTTGCGTGTCGCTGTGTGGCGTAAACCAGGCTTCCGTAGTATCTAATTAACAGACCATCCACTAGGAGGCGCCAACTTTTTTATTCAATGTGAAGTTTCCTTTAGCATTATCTAATTAGCGTAAAAATAACGCGGGTGGATAGTTCTATAAACTAAGTAATATTTAAAAATCCATCCATTATTCTGCAGTCCTTATTCTTCTTCTACTCATTCATTGTTTTGTGTCCTCTGGCAGAGCTGTGTTGCTACCAGTTGAGGGCGCTGTATACTATATAAGACACTATATATGTATAAATTCTACCCATTATAAACTAGTACACCACCCAAGGAGCACACAACTGCCTGGACTCAGCCCTGTCTAAACAATGCGCCCATAGACATGCCCCGTTCTGTCCCTTGCACTTTGTCATATTGTTGCATATAAAAGGAAACTAAACTCATAGAAATTCTGGGCATGACCTAAGTAATTTGTTATTTTGCAATCAAAGCCATGTTTAAAGTGTAAAGAAGAGACCTTTCCTGTTTAGTCAACAGCTTTATTATGAAGTACCTTTAAAAGAAATGTACAAGTGGATCCAGCACAGTGACACGTTGGCAGAAACACTGTGGACATGGTGCAGCTCTGAGACATGTATGAAATGATAATGTACATATTTACAGCAGCGCTTCTATCAGACCAGAAAGTGACCTAAATACAGACTGAAATAAAAATACAACAGTAAAACACATGTAAGATAATATGATAAAGGCACTGTGTTTCACACAAACTGACACTTCTACAGACACTGGTCTGAGAATAAGATTAACGCTTACATGTCATTCCTCTGTTCATGGGCATTCTAACAAAACCAATAAAATATATCAGAGGGCCATAAAGTTTATCATAAACAATAAAATAGATATTAAACTCACCAGGAAACATTCCTTATAAGAACATGCTTGTGATTATTAAAATAACTTTTTTCAATAAACAAATACATTAAAAACTAGGTTTTTACTTTATGTTCAAGGCATAATGGGTTGAATAAAGTAAAATTGTTTTCCAATCATTAATTTATAGACATTCCTCCAGAACCTGGTGTGCGTGACCAAGACATTCAACACACTGGAGTCAAGATGGAGACATGATGAAGGCAGTTACATTCACTAGACTCAGCTGGTGTTACAGAAGCACACTCAGTGCTGCTCTTGAATAATGGCAGAAGGAGTAAGTGTGACTTTGTTCTGATGGATTAGCAGTGGCAATTTTATATTTGATGTGCATATTCTGAATTAATACAATTCTACACAAACACCTGGTCTTAACCATTTGGGCATTTTTAAAAACTGACCATTCTATAGAGAAAAAGGGTGCAGCAGTGATAAAGAATGCTATCATATCTCCACAATGAACAAGTGGTTTATTTTCTGTCAAGGAAGGAATATCCCAAATGTAGTTATCATTTTAGTGTGAATGGGGACAATAAGATTCCCTTCTATATGGAGTGCACAGACACTGTTAGGGGACACAGGCTGCTCTTTGGCTGAGTTCAATGCTATCACACCAGAGTAAGGTAATGGCACTGTCCGGACAGGCACCTAGACTGGACTCAAGAGGTTCTTGCAGAAAATAGATGGTCTATAATAAAAACAGACACATGCTCCACATTTGCAAGAATTCATTTTCCAGGGTGGATTCTAAAGATTAGTTCCTTTAAGAGATAAAGATATGAGATAAAGTCTGTTCTCAGCTGTCCTCAAATGGCAAATGAACTAGCTTTAAAACACACAAAATACATTTGTACTGAGATATGACAAAATGAGGCTGCATTAAAAAGTACCTGCCTTGTACACAAATCAAATGTAGCTAGAATACTTGTCTTATCAAAAATATGTAGCTTTGGTAAACAAGAGAACTGCTGTCTGGATGTGGCGGTGACATCTATGCGGTGAAGGCCTTCGTGTTCTGAGGATACTCCGTTTTAAGTGAGAGGAGAAGCAGTTATCCTACATTTCCCAGCATCCTCTGCTTGCCCCCTGAAGGATACTGTCAAAGACAGCGTGCCTCCCAAACGGAAAAATAAAACGCACTTTCAGGACTGTCCCAAGCACCGATACAAGAGTTTGTGGTAATGTAGCAGCATTAGACTGGTCTGTGGAAGACTCCCCGTCGCCCCTCCCTCTCTGTCCGCTGTAGTGGAAGTGGAAGACTGACCCCAAATCAGACTATTAACAGCTCTGAAAGAACCCACAGTGGGGACAAGAGCAGTGAAAAGTGTCCCTCCTGCACTTGTGTTTTGTTCATAAACATAACCCCCATCTTCCAAAGCTCCAGCACCATCTTTCCTTTTGTTACACTTGGCTCTGTCCATCTGTCAACTTTCTTCATGCTTTCACCACAAGGCTGAAATCGAATTCTCCGTCACGTTCTTTTAGGTTGACCTTCCTGTTCCCCAAGTTTCAGTCCACTTTCTCCACCTTCCCGATGATCTTCTCCTCAAAGATGGGCAAGATGGCGTCATCGTCACGCACCTCCTCGAACACGACTCCGCAGTCAAACTCGTCACTCACCTTCTTAAAGTAGAACCTGCACAACCAGAGAAAGGGGTTAATGACAATGATTATGTGATTAAATAAATAAATTGGTGTTGTAGTCAGAGGTGATAAGACAGTAGCTAGGGCTGGACAATCTATCGGTTAGTTTTTATTTATTGTTTGTTTTACTATGTGTATAAATGTATTTTGCTTGTTGGTTTTCCAAGACCACATATAACTGTTTTTTGTGCCACATTGGGTTGAGCTGCAGTAATGTAATACTTAGCTAACGAGATTGGGTGTATATTTCTTTTATTTTGATCAAATATATTTTTTATTATTCATATTAAAATTAGAAAAAGGATAAGAAGACTGAACAAACGGACATTCAAATTGAGTTTTTCTGATTTTTCAGTAGCTTGAAGTTCCTTTCTCCATCTCTCAAACACACTGTGTAAAGCAGACATTGTCACCTGTAGTGGCCCTTTTTGGTAAGCAGCTCCTTGAACTGGCCCAAAGTCACCACTCTGCCTTTGACTGAAGTCCTGTATGGGATGGGTTCTCCACAGAAGTAGTAGGCCACAACCATGTTCTCACAACGCTCCACACGCTTCCCAGACTTGTGCCTACAACACACAAATCCAAAGGTCACAACTCACAGCCTCTATGGTCACTGCAGCAGAAGGGAATGTCAGGAGTATTTCGGCCAGCACTAGCGTAGTGTGAATCATTGTTTATCTAGTTGACTTGAACTTTATATAGTGAACATTTGAGGAAGGAATATGTGCCATCTGGTCTTAAACAGTGAGTTTAGTCTCAAACTCATGCTAACCAGAGGGCTGTAATTGTGCTAATCGGTTCATCTGTCCACCATTTTTCAAATTAATTAAAATTGAGCTAAGCTAAAACTATGCCACTTCTGGATAGAGTATAAATGTATGTATTGTTTGTAAATTGTTTGCTCTGTGTGGGTTGCAACACAATTTCTCTCATCAAATGGCATGTTTGAGTCTGTATACTCCAGTTAACGATTATTGATTACTAAATTAGTTGACGAATATTTCAATAATCAATTAATCACATTAATCTGATTAGTAGTTTTATACTTAGAACATGGTAAAAGTAGTTCTGCTTTTGCTGTCAGTGTTGGTCACACATTTTGATACAACACAAGAGAATTAGTAATGTCACAAACAACAAACAAACGGTAAAGAGTCAAGCGTATACCAGTATCCTGACCTCTGCTTGGCCTGCTGCAGGGCTGCCCTCCTCCTCTCCTCCTCCAGTCTCCTCCTAGCCTCCTCCAGCTGGGTCAGGGGATTGGGGGCGGGGTTGGGGGGCATGGCGGGGTCCTGGATGAACGGATGTGAAGGCTGCACCTGACTGGCTGACGGGGGGATGACAGGGGACACGGAGGAGGGGTTGTTTCGGAGCTGAGCAGATACCCACGGGTGCACTGCCCCGGGACGCTCCACTGAGGTGGGCCGAGGTGAGTCACTGCTGGTCCCTGTCCGCCTGGAGCTGGTGCTGCCACTGAGAAGAGAGAGATCAGTCCTGAGTTACAACCAACATAAACTCTCACTCTTTCCTAAAGCTAGGGGTGGTCGATATAGTAAAAATATAATATCACGATTTTATTAAGCCAATATTACAATTTTGATTTTATCATGATTTTAGTAGACTTATATTTTTGCCGTCAGTGTCTTCATAAAATCTTTAACTAATTCAATGTTCATCACAATACTTAATACTTCTTTTTATTAATATGACTTATGACACTGGCATTGTTACAGTAAAAATGACAGTGTAGGCCAGAGCATAAATTAATGCACTGTATCATGATTCAGTGATTTTATTTCAGATTAGCAGATCATCATAACTTCGTATCACAGTTCAA
Organism: Philypnodon macrostomus; assembly: GCA_036025475.1. Classification (NCBI taxonomy): domain Eukaryota; kingdom Metazoa; phylum Chordata; class Actinopteri; order Gobiiformes; family Eleotridae; genus Philypnodon; species Philypnodon macrostomus. The sequence goes on along the minus strand of JAVQKC010201144.1, from coordinate 6,606 downwards.
TCTTTCAATCGCCATATCACACACACCCCTAATTCAAGCCCTTCAGTAGGCAGTTAGTCCTGAGTTTGGTGTGTAGGATACATAATATAATAAATGACATTTTGTGACACTGACCCATGTGAGCTCTTCTTGTGCCTCTCCTTCAGAGCGTCTCCTTCCATCATCCACTGTATGATCTTCTGGTTTCTCTCCATGTCCTCCAGTGGCACCTGTGTCTCCAGAACCTGCCCCCTCTCGTCACCTTTGCCCAATGTGTCAGTCTTCTTACTGCCTCTCCTCGATAGTGTGCTTCCTTTACTACTGTGAAACAAAAAAACAAAAAGACTTTCAGCTAACTCAAACAATTAAAAACTGTACAGTCGCAACAGCATCTCCAGGCTTTTTCAATTGTCCATGAGTCCAGACAGTAGACTGACCTGTAGCCCATGCCCTCCAGAGTACTGGCCCCTGCTCCATCAGCGTAGTTCCTGCTCCTGGCGGCCTCTCCGTTCCACAGGAAGTTGGCTTGAGGCCTAGAGCTTGCCTCGTCCTGGGCCTCTCTGCCTCTGTGGTGGTAGGCCGGCTTGTGATGCAAACCTGTTTAAAGAGAAAAGCACATCTTCAACCAAGAGAACTGGGGCATTTAAAGTGATCAATAGACAGGCATTGGTTTGTAGCTTTAGAATGAACAATACTTGATGTTTGAGGGCATGACATTACTTCCCTCATCCTTATGTAGTCCCCTCTGGAGGTGCTAATAAGTAACTAGTTTGGTAGACAGCTGTGCATAGACGGGTACTGTGGACCTGTGCGTTGTGACACTTGTGCATGGGTAAACAGCAACAAATAAAAAAAATATCACTAAGTACTACTGAATAAATCACTGAAATCCCAAATTCTAGAATAGTAGTATACATAATACATATATATTGTGATCTTGTGTTATTTTCTATTTGCTTTAAGATACCTTTTGCGGACGAAAGATAAAAAATATTTTTAAATTTGCCGTTTAATCATTTTGTTGTTTGATAAAAATGCAACTTGTTTTCCATGAGCAGGGAATTACTCATTGTTCCAACCATTTAGACCAATTTTTATCATTTTCAAAATCATAGTTAAAATTTCTGCCAGTGAACTGTTAACTGTCTTTGAGTAATAGTATTGAGATATATTGATTTATATTGTATTGTGCTTCTTCTAATGTGACACACACAATTCTTCACAATACACAGCCCCCTCTCTTTCATCTGTTCTATATTATAAAATGGTTTAATATGATGTCAACTGATAATAAATATTGGACCCTTGTGTAGTGTAGTGGTAGTGTAGAGGTGTACCTTTCGCCCCTGCTGCAGGCAGGCCTCGGTGTGGGGGATAGTGTGGAGGAGCTCCGTCGGGGGAGCGGGACGATTTGGGGGGGCTGTGTCTACCCCCTCCTAAGGTGCTGTTGGTTGCCCCTGGAGACTGACAGCCTGGAGTCTTCATGACTCGCTGCACGTGTTCGTCCAGGATAGACTCGGGATCGTCCTCCTGAGAGTCCTCAATAGCAACCAGCCCCCCATACGTGGTGGCGGAGCTGGGGGTGGTCTCTGAGTAACGTGCCCCGTACAGAGGTGGAAAAGAGGGTAAGGCCAGTGGTATACTGTGAGACGACATGGAGGTGGTCATGGACACATCTGCGTCATCACCCTCTTCTTCCTGTTTATATGTAAACAAATATGTAAAATATGAATCAACAACACACTTATATCTACAGAATTGATTGTTTAAATCAGTCTATGTCAAAACTAGAGCGATGACGGTGTTGAAAAAAAAGAAAAATAATCTAATTGATCTTGATAAATCCCACATTCATCAACATTCTTTACATCTTTGTGACAGTGATGGGCCCCAAGAAGAAAATGATTATTCAGTGTAGGTTATACCTAACAGTATGTTCTAAAATGGCTTAAATCTGCTTTAGGGATGTGTGGAGAATTTGTGACATTAGCAGCAGTTGCAAACACAGTGTGAACAGCAGACTTGCATTACTCTATACGTTAACAGAACATTTGTGCTTGTGTTTGGAATAAAGCTGCTCAACTGTGATCTGAGAAGACTGTGTGAACTTTTTGTATTTATTTAATGTATTTAAAATGTGCACTCACCAGTCGTACTCTCTTAAGCTTCTCCTCCAGTTTCTCCTGGGCCTCCCGCTCCTGGAGGACTGTCTCCAGCTTACTGATGAGAGCGGCTGCAAACCGCTCCGGCTCCACGTGGATGTCCTTTGGCATGCGGTTCATGCGCTACACAAAAGACAATCACACAACAGACTTTAGACAATGTTATAACTAATGAACATACACTATTATGCATCATTTATGGGGTAAGAGAACACTCACAGGTATATGAGGTAGGGGAACACGTCCGTTTGCTTTGGCACTTTCATGCATCTCTTTCCGATGCTGCTTTCGAAACCTGTATGGAGGAATCCCATCTCTGTAGAACAAAGCACAGCCAGCTCGATCAGACATGTTCAACAGTGAGTGGCTAATCAGACAGAAGACACATGTACTCACATACTACTGTCAGTTAGGGACATAGTGTCTGCATCACTCGACATGCTCTGCTGCTCACTGTCGTTAGCACTTGTAGCGGGGGCACGAGCATAGCCAAGGTTAGCGTAGTAAGGGTTCACCGGCTCCCTCCAGGGTCTAAGGGAACAACACACTATGTTTGTACAGAGACATCAATTATCAAAATCACAGTTTTTTCACATAAAAGCTTTATTACAAGTACTTTTTTTAACTCATTAATAAAAGCATGTCAAAAGTAAAAAAAAATGTTACTGCATCACCGTCACTTTATGAAGTGAGCTATTGTAACTGTCATTATACAAAGCCTGGACCAAAAAAAAGCACAGAGTCGGGGTGACATTGTTTCAATAAGTTTGTCACTTTTCACCAAGATTTTGTATTGGTGACGGGAGAGTCAGCCTTCTCCAGCACATCCCAATGATTCTCAATGAGGTTAAGGTCTGGACTCTGTGGAGGTCAATCCATGTGTGAAAATGATGTCTCATTCACAAGTTGACCCCGATGAATCCTGGCATTGTAATCTTGGAATATGCCAGGGAAGAAAGAAAATCCATTGATGGAATAACCTGCTCATTCAGTATATTCAGGTAGTCAGCTGACCTCATTCTTTGGGCAAATAATGTTGCTGAACTAAGGCCTAACCAACTAACAGAGGCTCTTACCCATTTGCTTAGTTAAATCCAGGTGGCCACTTTTTTGGGCCAGTCAGTGTACACTGCAACATCTCTCTATGTGATGCTGGCTGCTCTAAAGACAACTGATGTATTTCATAAACTACCTAAGCATTAAATGTTTTGATGAACACCAGGCACCGAGAGTGTTACCTGTACTCCCTGCTGTCGGGCCTCCTCCGGCACACTGTAGCTCTCAGTGGAGCAGTCTGCATCAGGAGGCTGTGGGTCAGTCTGCTGGCCGGAGTGTCAGAGCACTCTTCATCTCCGTCCTCCTCTTCCTCTCTCACTCCTCCACATCTGGACACAACATCAACAGGTTACATCAACACAACATCACATCTCCACCCCATCACAGTGTGAGAGCTGACCTCCACTCCTCGTTCTCAGCCAATGTGGGCAGATACCCTGGCACAGCCTTGGCCAGCCCCGACGACGGGCTCTGGTCGCTGGGGTTGGGTTTGGGGCTCTCTCCCCCGGTGCGGGTGTACTCCAGATATAGGTCAGACTTGAGAAACAGAGGGTACGTGTTCTCCTCCATCATGGCCTGGATCTCCGTCTGGGCCTGGGACAGACACAGTCATGTCACATTAAGCCTTGTACTTGGGGTTGGGTGAGCAATATGGTATAGGTATAATATCACAATGTATTAAGCCAAGATCACAATTTTAGTTGCCTTACACAGAAGACTACTGTCATCAGTGTTTTTAACTACAAATTCAATGTACATCCAAAAGTCTTCATTGAATACACTGAATATTATTTACGAAGAACAATAGCATTGTTACAGTAAAAATGACTGAAGAGCAGAGCATCAATAAATGAATTGTATCATGATTCAACGATATTCCCAGATTAGAAGATCGTCAGAACTTCATATCACAAGTATTCAGTTGACATCTCACAAGTTTCTGGATGTAGATGATAATAATAGAAGTCAGGGAATGGTAAAGTGTCCAATCCATTTCAATTTACTAGACTTACACCAAATATGTTGCTTTTGATGTTACTATGTATTCGCTATTTATTTATGAGCATATTTGTGAGCATAATACAAAAAAAATCTCAGGCTTGGCCAACCCTCTACTTCTCCTGGTCACATTCTTTTCTGCTGATCTGCTAATTGACACCAGTGTTTTCCACAATAACACTGACACTAGTTCAGACCTAATATACAGCTCATGACTGCATTGTGTAGAGGACAAGTGCAAACATTATGCCCTGAATTTATTATGGAAAAAATAAGGTCCAACACCTCAGTCTTCACTTTCTAAGCTCTTGGTGGTGAAATCTTCCAACATTCGAAAGAGTTTTATTAAAAATCCCATTCTCTTCCACCAAAATATGCACATAGTCCTGTATCAGTGCATTGTATTCATGTTTCAGGCCTTTTTTTTGCCCATTGCAGTGCTAACTTCTCTTCTTAAGTTAAGTGAGAAGTACATATGATTGAGTATAGAAAACAACAGTACATTTTATTTTAAAGCATGAATGTTTGATGACACCTGATAACACAGTATCTGAAGCATGCATTAACAGTGTCCTACCTGTTCGAACATGGCTGGGTCTGGATGGGGCTTCCCTACACAGTCTCTGATGAAGCTCTTGGTGGCAGGTTTGATCTGACGGGACACGATTCCACTGCCATCTATGATGTACTTCCTGTAGATGGCCTTGGCGAGCTTGGCCTTCTTCTCTTGGCTGGTCTTCCTGAAGCCGGAGCAGGCGAACCAGAAGTCCAGTAGGTCGGCACAGCCTTCTTGGCACAGAAAGTTCCTGAAGAGCTGGATGCCCTCCTGGTCATCCAGCAGGGAGTGGAGGGACTCAGCCCACTTCAGGTACGGTGGAGTGGGTGAGGCAGAGCCCTCGGGTTCGTAGCCCAGGTCCAGGTCGGGGCGGCGGGGGGTGGCGGACGACGACGAGGGGGTGTAACAGGAGCTGTCCCCCATTTTGGATGAAGACAGGTGGAAGAGGGTTTGGGACAGTGTGCTGGGGCGAGCGTTAGCACACTGAACCGGAGGGTCCAGGTCAGATCCCTCCTCTCCAGGCACTGGGGGTCTTGGAGCATCCTCTGTGAAGTGGGCCGGCCCGCTCAAAGGGGCAACCCCCCCTCCGCCCCGAAACCCCATTCCATGTAATTCTCTGACAATACTCATGTCTCTGAACACACAGGGCAGACGTCAGACACGTCCAATGCTGTTTGGATTCTCCCTGGAGAGAAATAAATAACTGTTAGCACAAGAATTGTAACTAGCACAGAAAAAAAGTCAGACATGAATTTGTGAATATATCTGTGAAACAACAATATTATGGAATCATGTTTGTCCGCATCCGCAGATTGTACGTGTGAACACAATAATTCAAAAACTTGCCGGATCAGTTTCAACATTTGCCACTGTATGGATTTTGGGTACTTCTACAATGAATATTAATTAAGCAATTAATTAATTATGGGCCAAAACTGTGGACGCAGTAACTCAAAAAGTATTAGTAGTAGTAGGATCTTTCGCAACTTTTGCACACAGGTACATATCATGAAGATGCAGAACTAGATTGAGTTTAGTACTTCTATGATTAATGACAATTAAAAAATTCACAAATTAATGCCCAGACACACTTTTATTGAGCCAATAATCCTGCTGAACATAAACAAAATCGCATGAATTTTGGCACAGTGATCCAAGCCATTGTATACTTAATGTACATAGGCAAATTACAGAGGTCAAATAAAGACTGCCGCTATAGCGCCCCCATGTTTATGACCCCTGTGGGACCCTGGACACACTTACTTTGGCAGAGAGCAATGAAACTTGGTACAGTGATTCTCCACAGTGCATCCAACATAATCACATAATGCACAGCAAAGCCTAAGGGTACAATGTTGAGGAAGTTGGTGCATCAGAAAGTTTGAGACTACATTTACATAAGTGAGAAAGTATTCTCCTGTACTTCTCATGTACTTCTCATCAATAAAGAGACCACCAGTCTCTTTATTGATGAGAAGTACAGGAGAATACTTGTCCAGGATAGTCTGTCTGCCACATAGTCTGAAAAACCGCTGGAAAATACAGATTATATTTATTGCTTGTTATATCACTATAAGACACAGATGTAATGCACACCAAAATTGCTTGTAGAGGTGCAGATGTTGGAAAAACTAGGCCTGTGCTGTCGCCCCCGACAGCAAGGTGTATATCGGCGAAAACGGCCCCATACGTCTGGCCCGCACGTCTGCCCTGTACGTCGCGCCGTACGTTGGCTCGTACGTCTGCCCCATATGTCTGCTACAACTGTTACCAACGGGCACCTTAATCACTTTTTTGATTTGTCTGGATGTTTGTGAAGAATGTTTTTGCCAAATTTAGAAAATTCCCTAAAGC